>JAFBJT010001819.1:154586-218705 GCA_016785325.1 Chascanopsetta lugubris
CCCTCAACTCTACCCCCTCCCCCCCATCCTCCCTCCCTCGTTATGCATAACTTCAGTCCTCCCCTGCAATTTCCCTTGAAAAGATGACTTTACAAATAACATGGTGCTATCTCCAAATTTGTGGTCATGGAGATTCTAACCCAGAAGATAAAGTGAAATCCCATAGTTAGGGGAGGGATATGCATGTTCCCTTTAATGTGGTTTTAAAATTGAAGTGATAATTGCTATTGTATGCATTTATATCGCAAAGTGGAGGCTGACCTGAATGAAATCATTCTTAGAATAATGGCAACCAGTGAGTTGCAACTTCTGTGAATGTCAAAGCTCAATGGTGACTGCCAAAAGAGCCTCCTATTCAAAATTAAAGCAGTATTTAAAAAAAAAGGCTGTAGGAATGAATGAATGAATGAATGAACAGTCTGGAACTGAGAATGAGGATGATGTGATTCTTGGACGTGACAGAGAAAGCAAATTCAATATTTGGCAAGTAGGTGTCATAATTGTTACAAGGCGGCCAAATCCCCTCTCACTGATCAAAGCCTCACTTTAATAAGACCGCATGAGTGTTTTGTGTGTAAAATTAGACTCAAATATAAAGTGCTCCTGCTTGACTTTTTCACTGTAATAAAATCCAAGGGAGCACATGAATGAGTTCATCTGGAATCCAGCATTATATTGCTGGTATTTCCTGTTCCCATTACTATCAATTCTTGTAATGAATGAAGCAAAATTGTCCACAGTGTGACTTTCATACCGCATAATGCTAAAAATCCTCCCATGGTGGAACACTGGCTATAGCATATGGTAATAACCCCATCCACAATCAGGCTCCATGAGGTGTCAGGGGAGCAGTACATCCTCAGTAATGTCAACTCCCAGCATGGTGCTGCTGCAGTTGTATATTGTTCTTGACACTGAAGCCAGGACAGAGAAGTGCAAAGTAGAGAGAGGGGAAGCCTAATTGTGATGTGTCATAATTTTCCACTCGGGGGGGCCTCTGTGCTCGGGATGGGGGCGGAGGTCAAAGGTCAAAGGAGATGAAGAGAGAGTGTCCACCACAGGCAGTGTGCTGAAGTCATTCAGGATGAGGTGAAAGCAACTACCCTAATCAGGTTTCAAAGTAAACAGGGGGGGCCGTCGGCTCCATAAGGCCGAGTCCAAATGTTGTCGCTAATTGCATCTGTCTTCATTTTCCTGCTCTTTACAATTTAACCAAAAAAATCTAGATGGAACAAGAACTTTTTTTTAAACCACAGAGAGCACCTACCTCAATTCTTAGTTCAAAATGGTTCATTTCAGAGATGGCCAACTCTGATTGCTTCTGTCGGAAATCAAAATATAATAGCTGTAAAGTGTTTCTAGGGGATGATTTATTTTTTTCTCTCGTACATGGAGACTGAAAAGGAAAATATATGTATAATTGCCCAATGTGCCATATGTGGGAGGCTTCCAGAGCATGGAAACCTACGCAAGCAACAGTCAAGTCGTGCAATTTGGGTTTTCAGATGGCTGCAATTGATCACCCATATTGTGACATTTCTGCACAGGAGTGCCGCTCCAAGTTAAACAGACGCCGTACGTCGAGAGGCTTTTTTTTTCACCCACACCACATACAGCTGCATCTCAGAGGCACAGGCAGCTTGTTCACAGTGTCCTTGAAATCCCAGCAGTCACACCCACGGTATGGTGTTTATTACGGGTCACTATTAGGGCCCCTGGCCTTCAGTGGCACCTTGGCAGACAGGGGAAGCCATTGGCCCCAAAGGACAGTGTGCGATTGTTTTAATGTGGTTTCTTTGGTATTTTGTGTTCCAGTGAAAACCCGACCACAGATCAACCGACTGCCATGAACAGACTTGAAAATTACAAGTGCACGGATCTCCATGGCTGAGCATACACGCTCTTACTATTTGCATGACATTTCATTCTGACCATGTGCACTTGCTCGTTCAAGATGATACAAGGCTGTTTTGGAATATTAATGTTCCTGTTGCCCCATCACAACACAACATCAGCAGACCTGTGCTGCGGGCTGTGTGCACTGAATATGACATCAGATCAGTGAAATGTCTCAATAGGCAAGTATTCGCTGAGTCGCCATGCTCCAAGAAGTTGCTAATGTGGTGGGAGGGGAGTGAGCAGACACAGCGTGGGGATTGGATTCACAGAAGCTCCTGAGGGAAATCAGGATCAACTGGTGGATATGCTTGGAGAGCACATTTCATATTTTCAGGAGACACTGATAAATCACAGGATCAGCCGACCCCGCCAGCTAATGCTTACGAGGAATGACAATGACATCATGTGGATTGCAAAGGCCTGATGTACCCTTTCAACGTTCTACTGCTTAGAGGATATTGAAGCGTAATACATATATTATATAGAATCTATATAATTGTATATATATATATATATAAATATACATATATTGTTTAGAATCTATATATCTAATCTAATTATAATATAGATTATCAGAATATACAGAATCTATGTAATAATGATAATAATGATGATTATTGTAATAATCTATGTTATAGATGTATCATGACTAATATTCCATTGATGTTATGATGTATATATAACTTTTATAACAGTATTATTATTGACGTATCCACAGCTGGTTGGTTGATGACGTAGGAGCGTGACGTATGTTGTGAATGAAAAAAAGATGGCGTCCGTGTCAGAGCTGTACGATGTAGGCTGGGAAGGTAAGACAGAAGATACAATAGATTCTGCTCACTTGTCTGTGGGATGAATGTGTTTTATGTTCGCGTGGGAACATGCTGTGTGTGTGTGTGTGTGTGTGTTGCTCTGCGAGAGGGTCCACTCGGTCTCTCGCGGGCAAATGACGCGCTAACAAGTAAACGTGAAGTGCTCAGCTAATGCTAGTTAGCTGGTTGCTAACTGATCGGCTTTATCCAGACATTCGGTTCATTCTGAGCAGCTCAGTAACCCCTCTTCATGGCGGAGTTATACGTGATATTAAACTCGTGCTAAGCCTTGAATAGAGAGTTGTACCAGTGTGTAATCTGGAGCCAGTTAGCATATTATGGTGGCTGCTGCTAACGTTTGCTGTAGCTATGTTTGAATCGACTCCTGGGTCTCTTGCAGTAACATTCGTAATAACCGCATAGTAAATATGGCAACATTACTAAGTCATATGCACAACGTGGGCGAGCACGATCATAACTGCAAATAGTTTATACTATTTTGACCGAGACGCACTTTCACACTCCCAGGTTTCTTAATATCAGGCATTCATGAAAAACACTTGTTTCACCTGTTAAAATACCAGGCGTTATACGATTATATCTCATACTCTTTGTCCACAGAGATGAGAGACAAGCTTCGTAAATGGAGAGAAGACAACTGCAGAAACAGTGAACAGATTGTGGACGTTGGTGAAGAGCTCATCAGTGAGCATTCGTCAAAGTTGGGAGATGACAGTAAGTGTGTTAATATCAAATAAAGACTTTACTTCAAAAGAAATGACTTACGGTGAGTATAATGTTTTATGAAGTTAAAATCTCAAAACAAGCTTAACAAGTATGGTGTTATGTGAGATCCAATTAATATTGACAATAACTGCAAATATTGATTATTATGATTTATGCAACACTTACATTTTAGCTGTAGAGACTCAATACTTGAAAGTGCAGGTTTTAGTGTGAGCTGGGAAATGTGAGAAATTTGTAAAAGTTCTTTTTTTAAAATGACCATAAAACATGATTGAGATTTAATAAACTGAGCACTACTACTGACAACATGTACAGGGCAAGTGTAATTGTGCAGAAAGTGTCTTTTTAGGAAACTGCTGCCCAGTATTACGCCGAATACATTTCACTGTGCTCATTGTGTTTGAAGTAACAGGAAGTTCTACCAACTATTAACATGTCAAAAATCATAATTTCCTCCAGAGCAGTTCTGTCATGTTGCCTCACCCCATTAAAGTCTCCCCTTTCTCATTATGATTCATACATTCTAAGGAGAAGCGATTAAACAGTTAACATGCCATGGTTTTATTGAAACCAACTCTTTAATTGGCTGTGAAATGTGTTTGGCAGCAATCAGGGGAAGAGTTGGCATCATTCAAGTGAAGAAAAGCTTGAGTCAGTCGTTTGTTTTGGCAAAAACCTGCCAGTGATTGGGTGGAGCCAGGTTTTATTTTTCTTCTCAATTAACCCAGGATACTCGTTTGGTGGAACATGTTCAGTTGACTTGTGAGAACACTGTCAGGCATGTTTGTTTGAATTCCACCAGCAGACTTTTGTAACCAAACATTAGTTTGATTGTTATGAAAAGAAAAATGCATTTTGAACACTGTGGTTAGTATTCTTTCATCGAATGAAATTGCTCTTTACTTGATAGTAAGACACGGTATCAACACAATTGTACTGTGCAATATGGCACTCAAAATACACCTTTTCACAAAAGAATGTAGTCTCACCAAATTTTACATCCCAGGTTGTAGACGGCAACAAATTAGGGAGATGCATCGACACAAATGCACTAACATATAAACTAATATCACAATTCCAAAAAAAAGTCAAATAAAACCTAAAGTTGGGGCAGCACAGTCAGATGAGGGAGACCAACAGGGATACGGCAGCAACCGCAATGCTGCCAGCACACCTGCGGCTTGTAACTGCTCAATCAACTGCTGACCTGGTAGACTGCAAAACCAACCAGGTGTTTCCAGTTGCTCTGATTACTGTGACCAGCTTCACCAAGCCGAGGATCTGCAAAAGAGTTGCGCTCAGCACCAAACATAAGCAATACAAAATAATATGATTTTCATATATTTAAAAAAGAAAATGATAAAATGCAAACAACTGCACAACTGTGTCTAATAGAAGTAGAGCTGGTGATTTGACCACCTACAACCACTGAAATGGTATACACCAGTATCAAAAAAATGTAATTGTGAATCAGTGTGCCCCATTTACAGAATATTAAAAAACAGAGGTGTATGGATGTGCAAAAGTATATTTTTCAAAACTCACTATTTTCAGAGCTACCCTGCAATTGGGAATAACTTTGGCTTCACGCAATAAAACCACATACATTGTACAAAAATTCTAATGTCCAAACACTCACATTTAAATAACTGCTCAATGCAGCCTCTGTATCTGTTCAATGTCAATCTCACTTGTTGCTTCTGCCCTTGTTGGCTCTCCCACTGCAGCATGTTGGCTGTTTCCCTCCTCCTGTTACATATCTCTCTTCATCAGCTACAGATTTCCCTTCCTGAGCCTCTGTTGCTGTTTGAAGCTTGAAAACAGATTAATTAGATAACTGATCACAATGGTCAGATTGTTCAGCTTTCCCACATGCATTTTTCTCCAGTTTCTTACTCCTATGCTCTGCTAAAACCTCTCATACAGACCTTCCATTTGCATTGAGAGAGCAAATACATTTTTTGCTTAATACTGAATTTATCCTAATTGCAGTAATTATCATACCCTTGAGAGTAGAGAATAATGATGTCATTTAATGATAAGGCGAATGGATGAAGGCTGCAGGTGCAGGGTCATATTTGAGATTATGTTATCTTATTAAAATGAAAATATATTTTCAACAATACCATGTTTTTGCATATTAATGGAATTAAACTTCTTATTTATTTAGAGTATTGACTGAGATAAACACGCCACAGCTATTTAACCTACAACTATGGTGTTGCAAATCACACAGCATTCCTGCATTTATGATTTATTTATTTATTTTGTTATTATCTTAATATTATCTTGTTTTGTACAAAGTACAAGTACAAAAAAAAATACCATGTTGAACATAGTATATGGGCAAGTATGTATGAAAAATGGGGTGGTTCAAACATCTCCTCAGCCGTTGATTCCCCTGTTGAAAGCCTGTTCATGTGCAGCTGATGTCAAGTGTACCATTCTGTACGTCATGTTTTCATCTTACACCTGACAGGGCATTAACACTGTCTTCTTTGTATGTGTGTCCTCTACCCAGTATGGATCATTTATGAGCAGGTGATGATCGCAGCGCTGGACTGCAGTCGGGATGACTTGGCTCTGGTGAGTTTTTTAACCATGCCTCCTCACACACCCATGAGCTTCAAAGACAAAAATGTATGCTCTCTTATAGACATTCTGATTTTGCAGCACTCACCCACTCTGCCAGATGTGAAAATCAGATTTTTATTTAACCAAATGGTATTACTCCGTCTGTACTTTGGAAAAACAATTTGCTGAGTGTTGGAATTAGAGGGTCTAGCAAATGAGAGGAGACGCATGCTTCAAGTGTGAGCTGAACTTGGCCATCATTTACTGCCTTTTCCCCCCCCCGCTGGATTTATTTGCCGTCCTAAAGTGTCATGAAGTGTTTCTGGGTTCATGTTCTGAAATATTCATAACTCTGAAAATTGCACAAATGTGCACCGGATGAAAAAAGACAAGAGGTCAAAGTAATTGAAATGGTTCATCTGCAATCAGTGTGGAAGTGACAAATCCTCTGGCAACAAGAATGACTCACTGAGTACGGAGAAGGCAGAACTCAGTCATTAGAAATAGTTGTCTGTTGGCTATCCTCTCTGCTCTGCTGCCAGACGCTTAAAAAAGCACAAAGACCAGACTGGAATTGATGGATAGTGCAAACGATTCAAATCACGCTGCAGACGTTTACATCTCATTCAGGATAATGCCAAGAGTGATTGCAACCATTCCTTGTCTCTTACATGACTCGGGTCAAATTCATTCAAGGTCTGCATATAGGAGGAAAGAAAATATCCTCACTCTCTTTTTGCAATGGCAAACATGATTACGTTAATGGGTACCATTTAACCTATACATTCTAATTCTGTCAATGTCCGTCCGCCTCAGGTTTGTTTAGCCTAAATGAAAGTTATTGTGTGAGAGCACTTGTGTAACATAGCGTTTCTCCTCTACCCACATCCTCACAGACCTGTCTGCAGGAACTGAGGAAGCAGTTTCCAGATAGCCACAGAGTGAAGCGATTATCTGGCATGAGACTGGAAGCATTGGAAAGGTAAGCATCGGACTATTCAAGAGAGAGCAACATAGAAGTGACAAAACAAACGCACTACCTGGCTGTTTTTTGTCAGGAGGTTTGGGGATTTGAAACATCATTTCCTAAATTGTGTAAGTGTGTGTGCATTTGTGTGTGTGTGTGTGTGAGAGAGAGAGAGAGAGAGAGAGCATGTATGTCTGAGGGTAAGGGTGTGTTTATATTGGATCACCCAGCATTCCTTAAGGAGAGGAGGGGGACACAGAGAGGGAAGGTTCAACACTGGGTTGTCTTGTGGCCCTTTTGCCTGAGTTAGGGATTCCCGGGAAGGAAGTGGTCAGATCCCTCTGTTATTTTGGGGGTCCCTCTTTGGTTTCTGTTCCATCATTGTTTTCTTTATTTTTCTCACTCCACATCTCTCTTTCTCCCTCATTATTTTCATGGGGTTTTCCCTCCTTGTGTTTTGGTGAATGGGCTGCTCGCACGTCCCGTAAATATTAACGTGTTGCCCGAATTTCAATTTTCACCACCTGCCCTTTTCCTTCCTCAGTGTAATGTTTTATTTTTGAATCTACAGTTGAGAACAGGGTAAGCAAGGTGTAGAATGTGAGCAAGAAAGATAAACAAGGGGGCGTATTTGTGTCTGTGCTTAGCTGAAGTAAGGGTAATTCAATCTGTTTACTTACTCACAGTCCCCACCTGGTTCACCATTGCTGGTTTATCAGTTATGTCAGAGTTTATGTGATAATTGAGAGTGATTGCTTCACCACTGTCAGATTAAATAAACGGCACACTGGGATCTAATTGGCAGCAGACAGAGCTACACTTGAATACCACAGCTTCAAACAGCAAGGCCCTTCCCTTCCCCTCCACACACACACACACACACACACACACATGTGCACGCGCACACTTGGTCCTTAAATAAATAAAGTAAATCAAAGTGGCTCGTGAGTGGTTGCCTGGTGCCATCTGAAATCTCCCAAAGTGTGGCTGAGTAATAAAGTGAATGTGAGGGAAGCAACAGCACTGGAAGTGGGGCCGCTCAGTGTTAATAGGAACCAGAGTTGCTTCTGTCTGTTGCAGGCTGTGGGTGGAACACTCCCTGATCACTTTGCACAGCCATTGGCTGCTAAAATGTTAGCATTGCAGATTGCCCCTAATATAAAAAAAAAAAAGTTGAAGACTCATCCATCAGCGCTTGATTGGACGTGACAAGTCAAGTGCACAGGCCTCCTACTCCCAGATTTCTTTACCATATGATTTGATATTTACAGCTCATACATTTCCCCCTTTAAACTGAATCATGTGGGCATGGTCCAACAGCTTATGTTAGGCTGTGTTGGATATTGTTGATTATCAAATTCATATGTGTATGTTTTTTGGTGTTCCGTGTGGGCCAGGAGGCAGCCAACTGCACCCATAATGAAGCTGTGGACGTGGACAGATGTACAAGCAGTGGTTTGGTTTTGTTTAAAAGGTGAATCAAAGTGGATCCAATCAAATGAAAACGCAGTCCTCAAAACAGTGCTCTCTGTTTGTATTGATTTCATGACTCATTGTCAAGGAACATAAGCTTCTCACAATGTTGGCTGTGTGACCAGCAACCTAAACTTAAAAGAGTGTTTATTTCCTCCTTTAGATCACCACTGATTTCTGTACAGCCTCACTGTAATCACAGGAACCTGCCATGCTGTATACAGAAACTCGACTACCTTGAACTCTGTTTGATTTCCCTACCACCTCATTTTAGCCAATAGGGGACTGGGATATGGGGGAAAAAACCCAACTGTGTCTTCTTTCCTCTCTTTTTCTCTAAAGGTACGATGAGGCCAACAAGCACTATGATTCCATTCTTCAAGACGACCCCACCAACACAGTAAGACTGAGACAGGGGGGAAAAAATCCCTCTGCTTTGCTTCACTCTGTGGTCTCGGCTTTTTTGGTGGGCTTTAAATCTGCCGAAGCACTTTGGTGTTAGTGGTGTGAGTTTGCTAAGTTAAACTCGCCTTGGCCTCCCTGACCTCAACCGCAGTGCTGATCAGCCTATCACCCACACAACTGAGAAGTGTTTCAGGGGAGGTGGGGCTGATTCATTGTCTTAGTCAGTGGCAGACATGTTTGGCGGGAGCAAAGCGTAAATCAGGGTCTGGCCTTTGATGATGGTGATTTACTGGACTGGGCTTCTGTACCCCCTTTCCCTGTTGTCGTCTATCAGCTCAAAGGGGCAAACTGCTGCCCCGAATAACCTGTAACTAGTTGAGGGACCCTCTAAGCTACCTCCAATCCTCAATGTTCTATTCATTGGTGTGAACTGACTCACAGGAGCATGTCGAGCCAACCCTACACCACCAACTCAAAACATAATGTACCTGCTGTAAATTGTTTCCATAAGGACATGTGGCCATGCAAGAAAATGAATCTTTTAAAAAGGATTTTCGAAAGAAACCATGGCCTTATTTATTTTGGCTGTACCCCTCACATTCAAAGCAAAGATGCTCAACAAGTTTCCTGTACCACGCTGACACATGGATCACTTTAGATGTGTTAAAGAGTTTTCTTTCAGCTCACAGTGCTAGAAATAACAGCATAATGTGTCTTGGCTTTGGATGCCATGTGAAGATTCTTTATATCTTCAGCTGTCTGTTATAATCGACTAGAGGCCTTACAAAAAAAATTAAAAATAATAATCTACACCTCGCTCTAATGCACTCCAGCTTCCTCTCTTGCGTTATTCGTGGCATAGAGGAACAGCCTCCTCATCTTTGCAATGCTGCCTGCCACCATGGATCATCTCTCTCGTACCTCCACTTCAAGACCTTTTTATTCTATGCTTTTGTTGCTGTTGGAAGTTTGCAGGTTGCATTGGCAAGTCTTTAAAAGAAGATATAACTGTTTTAATGGGGTGGTTCCCTCAATGTCAGCTCAATAGAGTGCTCAGGTTGCAGAAGCATTTTTTTTACCCAAAGATTTCACAAAGCTGTGCCCCAGTTTAATCCTAGTCTATTTTTCTCTAACAAGTTTGTACATTTCTATTGATGTCGTGATCTGAAGAACAAAAACCATTCAACAAACTGTTGGATTTCAAACCAACAGGACTCTCAGAATCCATCTGTCTTGCAGTGTATCCTTCCTAACTTTAGAAATCCTAAAAACAGCAACAAATTGCAAAAACATTTGTTTTTTGTGATGGTCTCCTTTCCTGAAGTATCCTGGAGGCTTGTTCCATGTCTGACAAGAAAATAACATTTGGATGTGTACAGTAATTTATCTGAAAATATTCTGTTGCGATTATTCTATCCAAGACCAGATTGAGGTAAAACCCACTAATCACGTTATTTTCTTGTAACACCGTCATTTTCGTATATAAAACTGGTACTGCGCCAGCAAAATTGAGTTTTAAGTCATTGTCTTAGTCTGCAACAAATTGCTTTAGCATCCATGCACTGTTTTGACAATGGGAGTTGTAATTTCAGCGAATCCCACGGCACCTCCCGACACAGCATAGATCCTCTGGGGAGTCCAGAGACCTCCTCGGAAAGGGAACGGTCGGTTTCCTGGTCTCTGAATTCTGGATACTGCCACCCTGGCGAGTGTATGCTGTCAGTCAAATGTGGGGCCAGGAATGGAACAAAACAGACAAATAGCTTCTCTGTCCATGGGATGTTAACCTTAAACCTTTTTCCCACAATCCTTGTCCTGGACGATTTGGGTGGAGCGATGACATGATGACATCGTTCAGGTCACCTGTTTAACAGCGAGGGCTATCTCCTCACTGCGTGTTCTCCAACGCGCTCTTTAGAATCAGGCGAGGGATGGGCCCGAGAAATGGCGGAAAATTGGCGACCACAAGGAAGACTTGCGAGGCATCCCAGAATGCGAAGCAGAGATTGGAAACTGAGCTGTTGTAATTACAGGCTGTGGAATAGATGTGGTACCCATTAACCAAAATTGTTGAATCAACAAAAATTGCTCAAGGTTTTTTTTTTTGCCATGGCGGTGTCCAAAATATGTTTCAAACTCTTAGCCCTTCCATTGCTTGCTATGTTCCAATACCTACAGCAATGATCTGGCAAAATTCTTGTCTGCGTGCGTAAATGCATTTTCTTTCCACCTTTTCGTTTCTTCTAGTGAATATTTCCAACCATGCAGTGTCAACATTTGCATACTCTGATATGCTATGTGATCATTTGTTTTCCACTGGATAGAGTCGATGATCGCATCAACACACTTGCATGGACTCAATTTTCCCTAATTGTTCAATAGAATAAGGTAATATTTTTAAAGTCATCCACAGAGGTCACATCCACTACTGCTGAGGTTGACCCACAATCATAGGCAATTAGAGGTTAATTTCAAAACATGATTATATTGGTCTGGGTAAAGTTATTTGTAATCTAAAGCATAGTTTTGACCGCAAATTCAAATCGTATCCAAAAACCTTAAAATAAAATAAAAGTCTGTCCAGGGTCATTGATGAAAATAAACACACTAATTGTAACAGCTTATACAAATATCCAAAAGTATCATAAAACATTTGTTTAGTGTGGCTCTTTTATTTCTTCCACTATTATGAGTGTGCTAGATGTGGCACCCATGGTGTGATGTTCGCCATTATTTTGGAAGGTTGCGGTAGGTCATAATCTACCCATCACTCCCAAGGCCCATTCAAAGTGCTAATTAAAAAGGAATCCCGACAACAGAGGGATCAGACCCACAGCCAGGTTTTTCTGGATCATTAGTTAGAGCAAGAGGCAGTTTGGAATGACTTACTTGTCTAATAAAGTGTTGTGTGGTCCATATGTTCCTTTAAGCCCCAAGAAGTTATTAATCTAGGAAAGGAAAAAAAAAGTTGAGGAGACATTCAATTGAGGAAATAACTGTTCACAGTGTATTGCTGTGTGATATCTATACATTTAAATCCTGAAAATAAAAACTGTGAGAAATGTAATGGAGTTGAGGCTGCAGTGCTTGTTGAAGTTGTTGTCTCAGCTTGATGGATAAGTAGATTTCTTTTGATGGATGTGTCAGAGGACGTCCAGCTTTACAGCCCACGAGACGTGACTCATACTCGGCCATCAGCTGCTCTGCTTATGAGCATAAAAGAGGAAGCCCTACTCAATCAAGTCCCAGTCCATAAATAAAATAGGCTGTGGCAGGGTGGTGCACTCCTAATGGAGTGGCAGCCTCCTGTTAAGGTTTTTACTCACTATCAAAGGAGAGAGGAGGACTTGGGGGGGGGGGCATGGGTAACTGAAATGCTTGGTTAAGTCAGAGCAGCAGGAGTAATACTTTGTAATTCAGATTGATGAGAATCTAATCCACCTTGAGGTCAGTTCAACATCAGAATGAAGCGGAAAGCAATTTTCAGCTGATGTAAGTCGGCAGAGTGCAGCGCTCGATGCGTGCCGTGTCTGCAGGAAGACAGGCGTTGAGGTTTGGAGGAGTGTGCCATTTCCCTCACTTGGTTAGTGAATGACTCACCACTTTATCTCAGTCACTGAACTCACCCCAGCTGCCAGACCTTGACTCATTATGTGTGCCCATCTCCTGTGAGCCACCGCTTGTCTTGATCAGCTGAGATTCATTTCACATCCCCAGTAATTATGTGAATGATGTTAACTTTTAAGTGTAAATATGTATCTGTACTCTGTCCTTTTAAATGACACGGATTGATTCCCTGCAGTGCTGATTCATCTTCTTGATTATCCAAAGATGACTCGGCATTATCTTTTCCAATTGGTGGCGTAACACTAAAAACGCAGTGACGCTGAAACTCAGAACTCTTGCACCCAATCCTTGTCTAACCTGCCCCAAACAAATACCAGAGGAGTCAAGGTCCTAATCCTGTTTGCTCTCTCCTCTACAGGCAGCAAGGAAGCGTAAGATCTCCATATTGAAGGCCCAGGGGAAGAGTGCCGAAGCCATCAGGGAGCTCAACGAGTATCTTGAGCAGTGAGTGTCTCTCTAAGATAGGGCAGGGGTTAAACATCCCCTCCTTAACCTCTGCTGGCTTTTATTTTATTTGGAAACAGACTCTGCCTTTAATGTTGGTGGAATAACTTTTTGTTGCCACAGTTTGGCTTTGAAATGTTATATACGTACTTGATAGATACCCTGATTGACATTTTGTGTCAAACGTTTTTGTGCAACAGAGCTTGACAGACATTTTGTGTTCACAGGTTTGTTGGGGACCAGGAGGCGTGGCACGAGTTATCAGAGCTATACATCAATGAACATGAGTAACTACCTTTCTTTGTATATTTAATGCAATTTACCTGAGCTTTACACTTTATATTTCAATTTTTTTTCTGTCCCGGCTCGATTTGTGTCTTGTGTATGTAAGAGTTGTTTCTATTTAAAATTCCTAACTTTCCATGGTAGATGATGTGCCCTTTTCTCCAAAACACTTTTTCAAAACACTGGACAGGAAGGTGGAACACAGCTATCAGAATAATCCAGGCTTTATGTGAGGGAGGGGCAGGAAGCCATGAGCTGTAGATCTTATAGCAGCTCAAAAGTGACATTTTGAATCGTCTTAAAAACAAAAAAATGTCAATGATTTGAAGTGATTTGAAGCAGTAGGCCTACTTTTCACATTTCCACATTTTCTTTATGGTAACCGGCTCAAAATACAGTTATGTACAAACACGCTTTCTGGTAATGCTGTGACGCCTTACACCCCATCTGGGTAGATTTTTACTGCATCAAAGAAGCGCTGTTTAATTGCAAATGTCTCCTTATAAGCAGCTGTGTACATCAGATCTGCAAATTTAGAAAAAAAAACAAGGACTATCTCTGTAGGATAAAAAGACCTAGAGAAGGAGATGATGTGGTAGAGAAATGCAGGAAATGATCTTGAGCCAAAGCCGTTGTCTGTTTAATCTCCACACACACCCCTTATTTGAAGAGTTAAGCCAAAGAAGAAACACAAGCACTCATCCCCGTATCCATTAAAACATGCTGGCATGTCATTACCATGCTGGACACAAATCACAGAGTGAAAAGAATAAACGAGGATAAGAAGCAAACATCTTTAAAATTCACATGGTAGAGGCATAGTTTCTTTGACTTGGTTAGTGCAAATTATGTCTTTATTGGTATTTGTAAGCACTTTAAAAAGCTCCTTAGAGATACGTTGACTTTGCAGTGCAGCCACCACATGTTTTGAGTGACTCTGTCAATTGAAAACCTCAGACTGATTGCTTGATCTTCCGAGGGCCGTTGGACAGGTCACAATAGAAGGCAGTGAGATGCCTAACTCAGCCAGGGGTCTGAAAGGAACCCTGTCCACGTTTGTCACATCAGAGCAGTTTAATAGGATTTCAGTCTTAAGTCTCCTCTCCTGCTCGTGAGAGCAGGGAAACTCATTGGCGTCCTGCTGATATCTCAGTTGGTAAGGAGAAGGGCCTGACAGGCAATCGCACTGCAACATTAAATACTATTACCTCTGCAGAGGAAGATATTTTTTTTTCTCCGTTTTTTCATTTGTTAGGTTTGCAGGATTGTTCAATTGATTTCACCCGTATTTTATTTATTTAAAAAATAATACTGTTTTGATATTTTCAGTGATTTCCCACAGAATGATTAGAGAATCTTTATGTAAACGATTAGACACTTGAGGAGACAGAGTGCTATTCCAGTTTTGTTTGCATCTCACTTTATCCCTCCTTAATTGCCTGGGGCCCAAGAGTAGCTGAAGCAGTGTCTGTAGTTGTGAACCGTGCTTGTGTGTGTGGCCACACTGACTCCAGTTGCTCTGGTATTGAAGCAGTCAGAGTAGGAATGTGTAGCACGGTGAGAAGGCTACTTATTGGATATTCCATGCTTTTGTCTGAGAGGCTTTCTTGTTGTAGTAGTCGGAGGAAATCCAGGGGTGAGAGGATTATCTCCGAGCTTATCCCCACACTTCTAATATCACACCATTCACTCCCACAGCCCCTTATCTAAAGGCGTGTCAATTTCTTTTCTTTGTTTTCTTTATTTTGGGTTACAAACTCCTGTTTCCCCTCCTCCTCCTCTTCCGGATAGCCTCGCATTATCGCCACTCTTTTCCAGAGGGATGGAGTGGGGAGGTGAGTGAGAGAGCGGGAGTGAGAGCACTTGCTGTGAAATTCACAGGAGAAGGTGGTGGCACTTTTCTTTCCCCCCAAGCCAGAGAAAACAGAGGCTGATGTTGAAGTGAGCAAGAGAAATACTCTCTTCCCCCCTCTCTGGATAACACCCTGGGAGCTAAAAATAAACATGACAGTGTGTGTCTGCTCTGCCATTGAAGGGATGTTCAGTTGTAAGCAGACAGTGTTAACACATTAGAGATGCCATTAATATCTTCTGGCGTGACACTGCTAAAGAAAATGTTTGGACTGGTGATTATTATTTGCTTGTTTGCAGCATTGCATGGAGCAGCTGCTGGAACATGTCATTTGCGCTCACTCTGACCCACTCTGCGAGGCTGTTCAGCAAAATTGGACTGGGCATCCAGAATTATAGGATAAATAGTAATATTTTTTTTCAAAACATACTTTAGCCTATCTGAATCCATTTTTGTTTCATATGCAGTCTGAATGTGGTATTGGTATGGGGGGAAAGCCCACTGCTGATGGTTTTTACAAACCTCAAAGAGAAACAAATAGGATTCTTACAGTCTAACACATGATGGTGGCAACAACGTTACCCAAGCGCTGTGGTCAAAGAGAAGCTTAGGAGCAGTTGTAAGGGAGCAGCTCGGTGTCAGTGGGGTTGGATGGCTCAGAGGAAGAGCGTAAGAGGTAACGGTCTGGCCCTGTTACAAGACCCTGCTTGATGGCTGATGCAGTAGGCTCCGTTACAGGGCCACTGCACAATCACATCTGAAACTTTTTATGGAGAGGAAGTGGTAATTGTAAGCAGCCACCAACCATCTAAGCCCTCTGATCTCCCACCTCCACTCAACCCCCTTCCCCTGTTTATTTCTTTCTTTCTCTGTCCACACCTTCCTCTCCCTCCTATGCCAAACCAGTTACCAATGGCGCAACTTAAATAAACGAATGGGTTCTCTGTGTCAATTCTGTATTCAAGCCTTTGCATTGTTACTTCCCCAATGTTGGGAGGAAAAAGATTCTTATTTTGACAAGCCAGATGGTGCATGTAGGGTCTTTAAACTCATCAGAAACTTATCAGAAACATGTGAAATATTAAACAATTAAATTAAACAATTCTGCTGTGGTAGTAAAGAGTGGCAACTAGTGTGTCTGCTCCTGCCTTGGTTTGTGTGTGTGTGTGCTTTGCCCTCGGTTTTGTTAGGTGTGCAGACATTTTATTGCTTTGTGTTCCAGTGATATACTGTATCTTAGCTCCACTTGGCCTGGTTGACCTGGCTGGTGCTGTGAAGGGGAAACTGTGTATCAGAAGTGGAGTGGCAGCAGATTAGTGTGAGGTCAACAGCTCAGCAGTCTGTTGCTGAGAAGTGATCTCATCTGAGTATAGGCACAGTGTGCCAGCTCTTACTGTAGTGCTGACCTCAGGAAGGTAGTTAACTACACATTAAAGGCTGAAAAAACACACAGATGGAGAAGATTGATCCCCACTGTCCCCAAAGGAGGAGGGAGAATCACCATACTAGATAGGCTTTTACCTTTTCCAGCTGTCTGCACTGAGTAACCTTTACCGTAAGCCTTTTAAATAAACTATATGTCCTGCGGCGGATCTTAACGGATCCCTGCAATATCCAGTAGGCTATAAGTCTGTCGCGCCCATGCCCCATGTAGTTCTCAATTCAGATTTATACCTTTGAATTTATTGGGCATAGATGTTGTGCTTCACAGTTGAGCAAGCTGAAGGATGACATACCCACAGCTGTATCAATCAGCTTACTGTTTCCCTTGTCATTTCCACAGCTATGGAAAAGCCGCGTTTTGTCTGGAGGAGCTGATGATGTCCAATCCTCACAATCACTTGTACTGTGAGCAGTACGCTGAGGTAGGTATGCATGCGCCTGGATGTCCGTCATCAAGCATGGGGGCAAACTGTGGAATAAATGTTCATGCTGTGTGAATGGTGCCTTTCTCGTCACTGGGAATATAGGCTCACGAAGGGGAATGCATGTGCATGGGGGTTGCCATGTGTTGCTTGTTCAGATGTTGTGCTGTCATTGCTTGGACGGCCCATGAGCGCTGCTTTATGCCTCCTCACACAGGTGAAGTACACCCAGGGGGGGCTGGAAAACCTGGAGCTGTCCAGAAAGTATTTTGCCCAGGCCCTGAGGCTGAACAACCGAAACATGAGGGCATTGTTTGGTCTCTACATGGTGAGTACCGCTCCGCATGAACAGAAACTGGGGTAGAAGGAAAAACAATAACAGCAGAAAACTTTTTTTGTTATACTGTGGTTTGTCAAGGTTGAGGCTGGCCAGTGAGTGTGTCAAGTAACACTGTAGTGTGTGTGTGTGTGTGTGTGTATGTGTGTAAATGTATAAATGCATAAGAAGGGGGAGAAGAAGGGGCTCTCAGACAGGTCAGTTCACTGCTGACTCAGACGGTGAACTCCAGCATACGAAAAGTCTGCCCCTTTGGAGCTCTTTATTTTAGTAATAATACCTCTTTGGTGAAACCTTCCTAATGTTTATGACTTAAATAAATAAAGTTTGCATGGCAAAAAAGAGAAAAGAGTGAGAGAGAGAGAGCACAGGACTCATTTAAGCATTTTGTAACTGCAAATTATCCCAACCCAACAGCAGCCGCCTTTTCATCTTCCGATACATTTGTTTAAACAGGATGTTGTCTGCAAGCACCAATGCATCACATGGAACTGAGAGCTGACATAAAAACACAAACAAAGCAGCGCAGTGCGTGAAAGGGATAGAGTGGAAGCAGGTCTAACACTGAAAGCCACAGTATTTTCCTCTGTGCAGCACTGGGGTTCCTCAGGTAGTCCAAACACCCCACACTCCAGAGGTTTAGGCAGTGTACAGCATGGGCAGGGCAGGGTTCAAACCCAGACTTTGGCCTCTGGTAATGCTCATGTTTGTCCCAGAGACGGAACAGACCCGGCACGGCTTCCCGACAACTCCTTTGACTGACACTCTGCTCTTAAATGGAGACTTCTGGTGGGGGTGCATTTCCTTTATCACAGATTTGTCTGAAGAGTGTGTGTCTTACGCATCACCAGCTCCTCTCACTGGAGCAGCCACTGGCAGGTGCAAGAGGTTCAGTGAAAGGCCATGAAACTTTCACCATCTTGCACCATGTGAGTCAGTTCCACACAAGACTTGCTAGCACTGACCACACTTGGGTTGTGGGTTAGTTACTCACAATGCTCGTATGGGGATTCCCCTCCATATTGGTGCACACTGTTCTGTGGGGATAGCCTGTCTGAGTTGACATCATCTAAATTGAGGTTTCTCTTGACTCGAAAGAGAGAGAGAGAGAGAGAGAGAGAAAAAAGAAATACAGAAAATGCTTACTAAAAAATACAGAAGCCAAACCATTTTATAGAAAAAGCAGGGCCAGGTTGATTGGTGTGTAGTTAAAGTTTCAGCACACTGGTAGGGAGGGCTTTGAAGTGCAGGCAGGGTAAGCCCTCTGGGGTTTGCTGTGCGGAGATGATGGCAGGAACATGGGAAAGACATGGGATTTGTGGTTCGGAGGGGAGCTGTCGGGGCAGGCAGAAACCGTGATTCACACAGCGCTCCTCTCGCTGCACGCCGGGTTTTCCCTCTTTCGAACACTTACCAGGCCCTTTCATCACCAGGAATCGATGGTGTTGGAGAAATTAGGCCCCTGTTAAGTGACAATTTACGCACGGAGCATTAAAACGCTCACTTTTTCCCCCCATAAATGATTTCTCCCGTGTCATCAGGCCAAGGCCTGTTTTTTCTCTCCATTCTGCCACAATGACTAGTGGAGTGGTGGATGGTGAGAGTGGTTGCACATTCATCTCAATTACGCCTTTATTGCTGTTTCACCAAGTTTTGATATAAGAACACCCCTCTCCCCTCCTCCGCCTCCTCCTCCTTTCTGTTTTTCCTCTAGTCTGCAAGTCATATCGCTGCCAGTCCTAAAGTTAGTGCCAAGGTGAAGAAGGACAATATGAAGTATGCTGCTTGGGCTGCCAATCAAATAAATAGAGCCTATAAGGTGAGTCCCATTGAGATGTTTGGTCAGTTTTTGATATAACAGCTTCAAGATTTCAAATATATATTTCCCTGCCTGTGTATCTTTAGTCGCCCTGCCTCGGACTGAGAGTTTTCACTTTTTCCCACATACAATTCATTTTACCAGACACTGAAAACCACCGACCATATTGTTTTATGACTCTTCTGTTGTGTTTGAGCTTTCATAGGATATTTGCACACAATGTCCAGACATCCAGAAATCCCCCTCATTTGCATAGTATGCAAAAAGTATTTGCAACCACCAAGTGACCCGTGTATGCACAGCAATCCTGGAGGATGCCTTTTGACTTGCAGTGCTGAAATTACAACCCTGGTGTCTTTCACTGTGTCTGGGTACATTTACTGTTGATGTGTTGACTTAAGGCCACAATGTCTGGTAAGACTTTATCCCACACCCTGGCTTCACAGATGAGCTTCTCACGGAGCCACAAGCCGATTCTCTGAGGATGGCAGTCATGCTAGACTGTAGCAGGGAGTTGTCTTAATTCATTGCTTCAATGATCTTCAAGTTGAACTGAGCCTTGGAAGATCCACAGCAAGTTAACCAGATTGAATGTAGGCTGTGTTTATTGGCAGTGCTTTCCCATCAATTTCAATTATTTTCCCAGGTAGGTGTTAATGTAGTTTTATAACCAGGGGCCCGTGACCCCTTTCGAAGCGCACACGTGTGCCTGCGTATTAGTATCTGCAAAGTGTCGAGGGGAAAAAATGAGGAGCCGCTCAGATTGTTTAACTAAAATGGTTTACACGGTTGTCATGGCAGCCCTAGTATTAAAGCATATTTAAAAGAAATCTTATTTTGCCGTACCCGACCATATGTGTTGCTTATTTGGTTTTCAACAGTTAAATGTGTAATAAGTGGTTCCTTGCTCAGCATGTGTGGATCATGTTGAGAGAGAGAGGCTCCCTGCTGAGCCTCTAAAGACCTCGTCTCACCGCACTTGGTTTCCCCCTCGCCTCATAGACACATTTCACATGTCGAGCACTCGGGCATGTGTATGTGAGTAATGTCACAGAGAGAGGCTGCCCTCCTCCAGAGCAACTGTAGATGAGAAGCTCCCGTTTGTTCCCGTAAGCACGAGATGAAGTGGAAATGATCCGTCATGACCGAGGAGGTGTAGCTTGTTTTTCTCTGGCTCGCACTTAATAAACAGATAGATCTTATAAATAAAAAGAAGAATGCAGAGGTGTCTTTTGGAAGATTTCCAGGACATCGTGAAAGGAATTGTTCATTGACCTAACACCTAATGTTTCGTAGAGGATGCTTATGGCCCTTTTTCCTGTGGACGTATACTAATTTCCTCAAACTCTATATTTGTATGTCAAACCAATCATGAAGTCGATGATGCAAGTTGCTTTGATGAATTTAAGCAAGGAACCAAGCATGAAAGCAGGCCTGTATAACAGCACTGCAACATCCTCTAAAACTATATAACATACACAGTTTTAAAAAGTTCAAGTGGTGCATCTATGTTTTTGTATTTGTGGCCCAGCGGCAAATATTTTGGCTGAGTCATTATTGCGTCATACTGAACAAACTGTTCAAAAGTTAAACTCTGGCCCTATGTGTTGATAATGAGACACTTCACATGAGTCACACCTTTAACCTCCAGGGAACATGATGTGAGCTGCATCCCGCCCATCTGCTCCTGCCCGGGTGCACAACCTCTTGTATTTGTTTAAGTTGTCTGGTAATAGCAGGGTTGTCCTGGGAGTGTGTGTATGTCCAGTTAGTGTGTAGTACCTGGCCACATGTCCACTTGTTTTATGTTTTTTGAATGACTGCTGTGTGAGATGAGTATAATGACAAGGCAAAATGTCGCCCCCCTTTATTTATTAGCGGCCCATCTCAAGTTAAATGACATCTGAGATCTTAAAAAAACGGAGCGACAACGTGGACCTCGCTCATGCAGCTGCCGGCTGCTGTGTGCTTGTGCTGGCTGATTGATGGACCCTTTAAAGCGTTGCTTGTGTCAGTCGTCAGCTTTTATTAGGCCCCGGTACCTGGTGATTGTCATACCTCAGTGTGAGAAAAAGGTGGGCAGGTGAGTGCAAGTGGGAGCATACGTCAGGGAGAGGTCACGACTGACTGGGGCGCTTTAAAGACAAAAGAGAAGGTAATTACCTGGCAGGGGTCGGCTAACATGTCAAAGACCTGTAGACGTGCGTGTTGTAGGTGCAGGGGGGCTGTGAAGCAGCCCCACATCTCCTGCCCCGCTGCCCCGACTCTCCAAACAGATTCTCTGATTAGCTCTTCTGTCACGGATCGTGTGCTCCCACTGCGTCACAGCTCTATTATCAGATGCTCTAAATAGATGTGGAGCTCTCTGGTCTGCTCCCACTGTTTTAGAGCGGGGCAGGAGTTAATGTGGTGGTCTCACCTCAGGCTGCAGAGATAATTGACTGCCGGGCCTGGGGTAATGGCGCATTAGACAGCAAGGCAATGAAATGCACTAATCATTATAGCTACCACACTCACACACACACATGCACGCCCTAAATCTACAAGAATGAGTCACAGCTGGAAATTACGTAGCCAATTGCACACCTTAGCCAACCGCCCTCTCTAAGTTTGAGTTTGGCAAAAGAAAAAGGAAAAGGGTTTTGCCATGGAAACAGAATACAGGGTGAAGTTAGTTCCTGTTTGTAGAAGTCTGGTCAGGACCAAAGGCTGATTGAATTAAGGTGTCATTGCAATAAAGATCAGTGCCTCATAAAGTCTGTAGGATCAAGCAGGTTTCGTGTTTTATTACACAAAAAAGGAAATATCCATTCAGTGTTTACAGTTCGTGTGGCTGTGCCAGATCTGCTCTGTTCAGACACAAGTGCTACCATGATGTTGAAAGGAGATCGTGATGTGGTTGCTTCCTTATTGTCCAGCTTCAGCTCTCCAGAGCAGCATATATTTTTCAATCTTGTGTGTATGGATTCTTATTTTAGAATTGATGTGGTAATGTGTGTAATTCCTGTATATTTTGGGATGTATTTTGACCTTTTTTTTTTACAGAAGAAAATAGCACTTATGTGCCTGTTCTGACGCCTTCCCTGTTACCAATGGTGAAGTTTTCTATTTTTCCCCCTGGCGAGTGAGTGATGTCGCAAATGTTACTGGAAACTGGGAAACACTCTCCCCCTGCAATCTCGTTAGATTAACGTGTTCACCTTGGTGTCACATTTCCATCACTGCTGACTGGAGCCAATAAAAACCTGTGTCGACTGCAGAGTCATTTGACCTCGAAGTGAATATCAGTTGTATCAACTCACATTCCACAAAATTACAATTAATATCAACATTTTTCACATTGTGGTCTCAATTCCCATGCCATCATTCAATGTTGTAGCTTTAATGAGTCACATAATTTAAAGACCACAAAATATTGCATACGATGCCACTGCCAGCCACATTGTCTCATATAATATTTAATGCAGTAGTTTGACAACTTTTTGGAGCGACTGAATAGAGATTTATGATGGTGGACAAATGTGCTTGAATAAGGTTGATTAGACTGAACCCTCATTATATCCCTGGACCCCTGCCCACGGTTAAGGAAGTTATGTGGTCCTCTTTTGCTGTGTTTTGAGGGAATGCCCTGCCCGTTGTCAAGATTAATTGGCACGAGAAAGTGTGTGCACGCATGAGTAATCTTGTATGTGCTTGTGAATTAGAATTTCAGGCACTTCCTGTTAACCCCTGTAGACATGGTGCTAAAATTAGAGGCAAGTGTTATGTACTCCTGAACCAGAGGCTATGGAAGTGGACTAATGTGGGCATCCTTCTTTGAAAATGGCATTTATGCAACCGTTTATGAAACCCTCAAAGTGGAACTGTTGTTTTTCTTTTTACCAATTCCATTTGTTGTCTTGAGTTAGTGGAGTGTGGTATAAGGTAGATACGGTCTTTCAGTGTCTCTGTGCGGCTGTGCTCAAGTGTGTTTGGCTCTTCATTACTTAGGATACTTAATGAGACGACACTTTCTCTCCCCTCTCCCCTGCTCTCATCTCTGTCTCTGCCTCTCATCCCCTCCTTTTCTGACATGCAGCTGGCCGGTCGCGGGACTAAAGAGAACAAATGCTCCATGAAGGCAGTGGAGGAGATGCTGGAATCCATGCAGATCACCATGCCCTAGGTGTCCCTTCTGTTCATTTGGAGCAACATGGCAGCTCAAACAGCCTTGCAATGTGACCAGTTAAAGATCTTTCACCTTATTTCTTTTTTTTATTTTATTTCATATCCCCTTCAGTGAGATTCTCCAATTGACTAAAAGTGACTCAAGCAATGGTAGGTGTTGGTACCAACAGTAGCCACATCCAAGTATATTAAAGTAGAAACCTTGTGATCTTCCGACGACTGAACTGGCCCATTCCTCCCTTTTCCATCCCAACTTACCTTGAACTGATATAACTAATTAAAAACATCCCTGTTATGGCCATGTGTAAAATAACTATTTATAAAGATCCCACCTGTTCTCAGAGAGGTGCTTTACTGTCTCTGTAATGTCTGTAAAGTACACATCTTGATTTTTTTTTTTTCAAATTTATCAGAATGTCTTAATAAAAGTTGAACAGATTATTGAGTAGAAAAAAACATCTCTCAGTTGTTGTTTTTTCAGCTTTGTAGGAGCAGATTTATTGGGCTGTTTTTTCAGGATTTCCATGTTCCCAGAGAGTCACGTTGTTCCGACCACACCGACACATTTGAACCTGCTGTAAGTACGCTGCAACACGGCATAAGCGAGGGACATTTGTCATTATGAAGGCAGCAACAGGGGCCTCTTCTTACCCCAGTGATTCCAGCTGGGAAATCCTGCCTTTCAATTACCCCGGGCAGCGGCTAAACCGACTTCAACACGCCGAGGAACACCTCTGTCATTTCAGTTTAGAGAGCCTCGGAGAAGGCTGCCAGTAATTAACACGCCGCAAGTTGGAAAGGAAAAGAAATCTATTCATGAATTTTGGGAACATGCATGACGGGCAGGGAAGAAAGACACCTTAGTGCGGCGAGAGGCAGCCCTGGTTTCCTATGCTATTCGAGCAGAACACTCAGCTTACTCGGTGCTGTAATTACTGAACCTGAATTGATCCAAATGATCATCTTAAGCTGTCGCTCACCCGTGCAGGGTCGGCTGTTACTTCCATCTCCTTTGTTTATTGAGTCATGGCAATTGTCTCATAACATCACTCGTCGGCTGATGGAAAAGCTGAGTGCTGAGTTTATGGTCCTTTTTTTGGACAGCCTTTAAACTGAGAGGTCACCGACTCAAAGTCATTTTCTCAATTTTTTTTCTCAACTTTTTAATGCTCTCTGGCCTCGGTGAATAGACGAGTGAGTCTGCATTTGATTTGCCTTGCCAATCTGGCGGAACCGGCTAAAGCCGGGGGACATTAGAGCATGAACTGACCTGGGTTTTTACAGAAAGAATTCTGAGGCTTAATAAATACCCCGTTAAAGGCTGAAAGCATTTTTAATTTGAAGCAGAGTGATCTAGTGTGAAACTCCCTTCCTGCATTGAGAATATCCACCTCGAAAAGAATACCTGTCAATCAGTTGGAGGGGTCATCATTAGGAGATTATTGCTCCCCAGTGCCAACCATACTGAGGCAATAGTGCCATCTGTAGTCTGGATGAAGAACTTGCCGAGCAACTGAGTGTAGGTATGCACCTGGAGGTTGGCTACGTGTCTCACGCACTGAACTTAATCCGTGTGCGATGTTATTTCTCGGGCATTTGCTGGGCAAGTAAAACATTCAATCACACACAGTTTATTAGTCATAAATCTGATCAACTTTTCAAACACATCCACGCAGAGCGCATCTTGGCTCCTGGAGCCCGAATAAAAGTCGGCTTTACTTCTCACCTCACTCTTTGCAACACCTCTTGCTCCTGACAGCCTTTTCAACCCATGTCCCAACAGCCTGAGGCTTATGGATACGTTCTAAGTCCATACCTGGACAGCACAGTCGGACCCAATGACAGCAAGGCGCGGAGGGAACCCTCTAACCCTCTCTAAGCCTTTGGCTCAGCCTAATGCGTGTGGGGGAGTCAATTTTAGTGCGGCCCATAATCCTGGATTCCCTGAGAGATTAGCCCCTGGAGAAGGCTTGCTTGTCTTCGGCTTTTCTTTACAGTGGCCAGGTTAGCTGAGCGGGATGAGCCCCGGGATGATGAGCTCACATCGGGATAGAACTGTGCTTGATCAGCCTATTAATCACAAGAGCGGGTGATGACAGTGAGTTACGACTGTCCAGGACCTGCACTTGTTATGACCTGAAAAAAAAAAGTCAACACTTCATGGTCTTCCGAGGATGGATTTTCGTTTCTTGAACTGACCCCAAGCTTTTCCCTCATAACCACCGTGAGTCTGACGTTCCCTCTGCTGCAAATGCCGTGACATTTCAGATTCTTTTTCTCCATCAATTTGGATCATCCCTTGACTTTGCCATTGGGAGCCTGTTGCAAGTAGAAGAAGAGATGGTTCAGAGAGAGCGAGGCTGAAGGTGGAGGAAGTGGAACATGGAAGACTAAGCTTCTCCATGATGTGGAGGACCGGAGGGAGTGAATGGAAAAGGAGTGCAGGGCTCCAGCTCGCTCATCCATCTCTGTCTGTTTTAGGGGGAGATGCTGGGAGTGCTAAAGATGGATGAGGCATGCAGTCTTAATCCTGCCCTGTCCAGTCACACAAACGGGGGCCTGGTGATGAAATAGTGTTTTGGCTACGAGCGGGGACTGCCTGACCCACTCCCTTTTTTCTGGGAATGGAGATGCAGGGAAAAAAATATCAGAGAGTTGGATCAGCGTGGACGGATCAGTCAAATAACACCTGACACCTAAGGGGGGAGAGTTGTGAGGAGATAACCCCTTCATTCGTTACGCACGTTGGACATCCAGAGCTAGCTTACCGACTGCCTCCAAGCTTTTGATCAGTTTGAATTAGCTTTGAATGTCAACACCCATTATAAATGCACAATTTGGTGTATTTGCATTGATTCGCCTGGCTTCCCAAATTACCATGGCTTTCATGATGGAATACATTTTGCGGAAGAAAACGTCTTTCATCAAAGAAGTGTTTTTTGGTTCTTTGGACTCAGTGCCGAGAGTTGACTGCATTCCATCCATGCACTCACAGCCATTCTGTGTTCTTCTACATACTGATAAGGATTGCATTGCATAATGAAAATGTTGGGGCTGCATATGGAACAGTTGGGGGTCACCTGGCAAAGAGCTGCTGTTCTTTGTGCCTCATTTTAGCCTCTGCACATTCTAATTAACGTCATTGTTGCATCAATGCTGGGAAATCATTTCCTCTTAAGGCAAGAGAGTATCTCTGTTCGCCATGTGTGGTGCTCGTGTGTTTGACAAAGCGAGACTAGAGGGAGCAGAGTAGAATTTGTGGTTGTGAAAGTGTGATTATAAATGTGCAGACAATGTGCAGGCATGTCTTTGTGTCAGCTCGAGTTTATGTGCGTATTCATGGTTGTGAATTTCGCTTCGCGGAATTAAAACTCTTGGCTTCAGGGTCGTAGCTTGTACCCGGAGGCTCCAGACTGCTGCCATCTCTTTTCCAGAGGATACCCTGTGGCCCTCCATGGGCCCTCTCTGGTCCCCTGGCTCTCCCTGGCAGAGGCCTCGACCCTGTGCACATGTCGAGGCTGCATCCTGTCTGTAAAGTCTGTCACAGTGCAGCGCATGTGTCAAATCAGAGACGGGCAAGTCGCTGGCTCCAGCAGACAGTTGTTCTTTCCAGCTCAGGCTTCCCAAAACCGCAAATCCCCATCTCGGTGCGTCTTCTCAGCCAGAATGCACGGGCTCGCCCCACACAAGGCCCGGGGCCTAATTACAAAAAGGAGGGAAAACCAGAATTGGCTACTGATTGAACTTCCTGGGTGAATGTTAATGGCGACCGCAGAGGGTTATTTTATACCCCGAGTGGGATGCAGCAGAGACTGGGATGTCGGGGCGGCTCGGGGGTTGCAGAGACGAGGCTTTACATGGGTTTATGAACACAAACAGGCTATAACATGTTATTTTATTCCATAGGCATCGAGAGACATCTCATCTTTTCCCTGCACTGACATGATACCATCCAGGAATGTTAAACACTGTTTTACTATGCTGCTGTCAAAGGATTTCTATGGATTTAAGACAAACCTCATTCCAACTGGGAACAATAGGACACACATTCCTGTGCATTACAGCTTTGATGGTGCATGTCTTTTATATTTCTTTTATTACCCCCATGATGATGACAGTGAAATCTAGTACATTTACCAAAGTCCTTTCATTGACAATTTCTGCTCCTGGCTCCATATTTCCAGTATTTCTATGCATAACTGAGCTTCGTGTTGAGTTTACAGATGTGACGGCAGCATCAATCTTCTCAGCTTACTTGTCAGTGGGCGTCAGATGTGCAGCTAGGTGGATTTTGTTAGCTTAGCATAAAGCCAGCTCAGCTGTTTCCTCCCGTTTCCTGGCGTTGCTGTGAGTTAAGCTAAGCTAAATTGGCCCGGGCCTCATCTACATTTATAGACCCATCAATCATTTTGGTCTCACTCTCCACCACAAAGTCAATGGGGGGAACTTCCTAAAGGGCCCAACTCACTCCAACAACTGCTCCCTAGAACATGAACAAATGTAGAGATCTGAGAACAATACCATGGCACCTTCTAGTGCTCAGGGGTCAGAGTGGGTTGACCCCCATTCAAATGGCCAGTGGAACAGTCCCAGTCTTCCCCATTACATGTACTGAAGTGTCCTTCAGTGCCGCTGAGGGCCCACCACTATCTAAATTTACAGGGCCCCTCAGACACAGTGTGTTGGAACATTTGTACCCAAACACACTGAGATCTCAAGGTGCAAGCTTTAGTGTCATGTGACCTCTGTCTACCCTCCATCCACCTTAACCACCTGCCGTTGCAGCTAATAGATGTTGCCACTGATCCAAATGCATTTTTTGTTGCAGTTAAAGGTGTAAGATTTATGTCACATTTTCATGAATTTATGTTCACCTAAATGTAATATACTTTCCCCCATTACCCTTAAATGAGCCCATTAATGTGTATTTACACGAGGAGCGGGTCCCCTCTATGGCGGCTGCTGTTTTTTTACAGTAGCCTAGAGTGGACCTACTCAATATCTTTTGAGTTTTAAGGGCTACCATTGGTTCTGATGATGGATACAAAATACAACTTCACCACTAGATATCACCAAATCTTACACATTGCGCCTTTAAGTTGTATAGAATCATGGTTTCTAGAGATGCTTTATTAATGACATCCATATGCATGCACAAGAGCTGCAGCCATGCATGGTTTAATTTATCAGTTGGCTGGTTTGCGTATTCGTCACGGTAGCCAATTGTCTCTTCCACTGTCTGGGTGGAAGGGGGTGATCACTTTGAATTTCCTCAGCTTTGATAACTGGCTGAGGAGTTTAGAGGAAGAAGAAACACAGGGGCTCCACCAAGTGAAAACAGAGCCCGACTCGGCCTGGTGTTGTATGATATGTGGAAATTATGGCATCAGTGAGAGATCCAAGGCTCCAATCTGCAGGACACACTGACATGCAATGTGGTCTGCTGACCCGCTCCGAGTGTATCCACTTGCCGTCTCACTTTCACGGCGCAGTAAGGTTACCGTATTACATCCTCTCTCTTATACATCCAGTCAGGACCCATCTCTCTCCTCCGCGGTGACACGATCTGTAATAGACACAAAAACACCAGAGTGCGCCCTGTGCAAGACACGGGGGGAGTTTCTAAAGTTGCCTTTCGCAATGGATGGGAGTGAACTCTACCGTGTTATTGCCACGTACAATTTTATGTGTGGTCACGCACACACGCATGCACCGACGGATACTTGTGTGACACACACACACACACATTCTCGTCAGTGTAAACTTGGCAGACTAGCCATGCTACCATCTGCTTGTGGCGAGAGGGATATGGCAGGCGGACGACCACAAACAGCCAAGGTAATGGTGATGGGTTCCACTCAGTCTCTATCTTCCAGACAGCAGTAGACTCCTCATTCCACAGCACTTGGACCCGGTACAACGTGGGCCGAAACGACAAAGTGCTTCTCCAGTTCGCTGGCAGCTACCATAGCATTTCTCAGACATTTACGTAGTTTTTCGTAAACCAAACAGAATCTCTTATTCATACGCTTCGCAGCCATGTACGTTTCAGCCAGTTTCTGCCAATGCGTCCAGGTAGGGATTTTTATTCCTATTTTTTGTAAATAAATGCTAATTAGAGGAGCTGTGCGTGTGGAGGATTCAGAGAAAACGTGTAAAGCCAACAGACCAACAGGCTGGATCCGTGACAACATGAATTGCTGCCAGATTGAAAAACAAATCCTATGCATTTTGATGGACACAAATATTTGGAATTATGTAATACTCAGAATTTTTGGAGGATTTCAACCCAACACCGTTGGTGCCATTTTCTCTGCCATGCCTCCGTCGATCCTTTAAAATGCGGTTGACCTCTCCTCAGTATTAGCATTGGCTTATAACGTGCAGGTTTTTCTCTGGTTGCTGAGGGAGCCAAACCGTAGAGTCCGATTTCACCTCATAAGCCTGTTTATGTCAAAGTGAGATCGGTGACATTAAAATGGTGCTATAAGGTGCTTTGAGGTGAATTTTCCCAGAATCCATAACACATTTGACTTTGCAGGAAGCACAATGCGTGATGATCAATACTGGCAGATGTCCACTTTGTCCATCCTTAATTATTCATCAGTCACGCATCCGAAGCAGCTCAGAGAGGGGGTAATTAAAGATTCATCTTCATCTTTCCGAAACTAATGTGTCAAATCACAACATAGAAGATTGAAAGCAGAGAAGAACAGTGGGTTATCGCCCAAACCTATAAAGCAGCTCAAGTCTCGGCGGTTTGTTACACTGTCTGGCCTGAAACTTTACGGCTTTGCATAGGCGTCGTTGGACTTGAGTGTCTGAGGCTGCGGGCCCCCGATGTTTTGAAGGAAAGCTCACAGGAACATATATGTACTCGCCTCACGTCCTGTTGTGTCCTCGGAACACGATACGCAGTTGTTGATATTGTTCTTACCTCTCTTGAGCGTCAACTCCTGCTGCTGAAACCGAATATGACGACGAAGGTGAGAGGGAAATCACATTTATTCTTGATTTCACGTCGTGAGAGCAGGCGTACATAGCCGAGCCCCCCCGGCGTTTCGAGATATTAACAAAAGCGCTGATGTTTTGTTTCATCCTCAACGTTTTCCCAGAATCTTCTCCTGTAGCAGAGAGAAGAACCAGAACCACAGGTGGAAATCCACAGCATGGACTGACCATGAGCAGCAGAGGAAGGTAAGCTCGTCTCCAACTTTACTTGCACAGCCTTCCACACTGCACTGCCAATATTTGGTGCAATGGGATTACATATAATAGTCAATGCAAACATGTGACTGGATATATCTGATTTCTATAGCATCTCCACAAACTGTAAAAGTCAGCAGTTTCTGCAATTTCAGCTGTAGCTGCTCATAGACGGCAAATAATAGAACGATGGAAGAGGACAGTGAATACAAATGATCCAGCAATGTAATAGGATTTACATATTACGATTTGCGTTTAGTGTTGATGCACCGCAATACATTTATCTTATAGCCACTGTTAGAACATTATGTTGTTGACATTATAAAGAGATGTTGGAGGGATGAGCTTGTTTGTATTGACCTTTCATGGTGAAGCCAATCTCTCCCCTGACTTCTATAGTGCATTTCTCTCAAAGAGAGTGCCACAAGTCATACACTCCCTCTGTCCATCGCTCCAGCTCCTGTTTGTACCCTCTCCATTAAAGTCCGTGCAGATCCCTTGCCCCTCTCTCACAGAAGAGCCCAGACCTCTCTGACTGGCCAAGTCTCTTGTCATTGGTCAATGGCTCCCAACCGATGTCCCGCCCACTGACATATTAGATTTCTGTAATCTGTTTATATAGGTCTTCATCAGGTCTTGATGACCTCTCAAAGCACTTTACATAGCAGTTCGGGGGGGGGGGGGGGGGGTGGAAACAAGGATCGAAACCATGACGGTGTGGTCAGAAAAGAGCTCCTCTAACCCCTATACATTCAGTAGATGTACTTTTATTTCTGATAGGTTGGGTCAAATCATTGTATGAGTGCTTCTGAAAGTAATGGATCCATCCCTGAATAACATCGCCGCCCTCTCTCGTAATATTATCATCACACAGGCTTTAGCTAGAGTTACCTCGGTGACACTGGTGTGGGTGTTGTGTCTGCAGTGCATGTCCTGTGTGTATCAGCACATCCAGAGACGACAACTCCATAGAACAGAAGGAGGAGATCGGGTTTTTCTTTGACATATCGAATTCTGCAAGGTCCGATAAAGTTTATTTTTTCTTGAGCAGAGCTCAATAATCTTCACCGCCGCCTGCATGCTTATATCCAGCACACTGTGTAATGCAGCAGCCCCACTGCTTACAAGGCTCTGGACAAGTAATACATATCCCAAAGCGGGATGATGTATACTCATCAGACGGGTAAGGTTACCTATGTGGTGACTGTTTGTCAATAATTACACTGTTATTACCTCTGGAAACTTTCAGCAAGTTTTTTTTTTTTTTAATATATTTCCTTTCGTGGAAAATAATCATGATGCAAATTTGTTTTGTTGTGGAGGCAGTGATTCGGTCCAAGATGGAGACCGGTCCGGTTTCCCCCTGCAGCCCAAATTGGGCTCTTTTTTCCCCCTTCGGAGAGGTCTGGGATTAAAAAACCAAAATTATTAAGTTCCTCGACCCGAGAGCATAACTGGTCTGCCCTCGTGCGTCAACACTCTCATGGTTCTTATTTTCTTTTGAGGCATTGTTGGAGTGTCTTCAAGCCCATAGAGGAGCAGAGTCTGCCAGTCTACCTGAATGCTTTGGCGGCTGCGAGTCGAAAGCAGGAAAAGGCATTTTCCTCCTCAGGATCACAATTAGTGCAGACGCTAGCATGCACTTTGATTACGATGTGTTTATATTTAAAAACCTGAGCCGCTGTAAATGGCAAAATCAGATGAGGGGATGAATGAGGGCAGTGTTAACGTCTCACTCCTGCAGATGCACTCATCTAATACACAATATGAAGGGAACTGTGCTGGTCCCTGTTAGTGACGGCTCTTCCCGTGAGATTAATGATACCCACTCAATCGTACAGACACTCTCCCACAGACACCAGCGTAATTCAAAGTGACAGATCAAGAGTTGGAGCTCGAGGAAGACATTCCATCTCATTACTTTTCACCGCCACTGCAGACGTCATTGCCTCCATCACGCACCCGCCCACACCAGGGGTTAAATATTACCATGACTTGGAATCAATGTTTCCTGTGTGTAGACTAAGAAAAGTAATAGCGCATCATCTGGAGACACCGAAAAGCTGCGACATGTGCGTGGCTTTCAGGTCCAGGCTGCACCACATGACCCAGAACAGATGCCCCTTGTCTAGCTCACCGGCACCGTCAGCCCGCGCTCCCCTCTCCCCCTGCTGGATGGCTGTGGGATTCAGGGATGCTGTCACTCATCATCACTCAGTCAAGTGTGAAGCCAGAGCTTTCTATGGCTGCTGGAGGGTGAACACTAGGACTGATAGCACGCCAGCAGCTGTGAATCCCCATTCAACTGTTAGTACTGTTACTTTTCTGAGCATCGTTATTATTTAAACCATTCAGTCCTCACAGTGATGGTCTAAGCCAGTGATTCTCAAATGGTGGGTTCCGGCCAAAAGTGGGTCGCAGACCAATTTTCAGTGGGTCGCCGTCCTTTGGGGGTAAAAAAAAGTTACGAAAAAAAGTTCTGCGCTTTTATTTTGTTGGCATTTTTTTTACACAGCATCCGGTGCTTTTATTTTGAGACAGATTTTTTAAGCAGCAGAGTGCCCTTTATTCACACTCCTTAACAGTAGGTGGCGATGATGGCCTGTAATGCTAATAGACACCCATAGTTTCACAGATGGATGAAAACCAGCAATGTTTGTTCACATCATGCTAATTGATGGAGGTCCCGTATCAGAACGGTCAGGTGCAGGCATGTTCTCTCCCCTGTCGTCTGGGGACATGTGGAAAGTGTCACACTCTTTTCCACTCTTTTTGTCCAACAATCTAGTTTTGCTTCAAAAGCAGAAATTGAATCCGCCGCTGTGTTGACTGAAAGTAAGCGGACACCCTGCATGAGATGCACTGCTTGCGCAGCTCTGACGCACGTGTGACCAGATCAGAGATTTATTTATCCTCAGATTTACTTTCACAAGTTCAAATTAGAGTCGTAATGATGTCAATATTGGTCATCTTAACTTGCGATGAAAACAATGGGCCTTAAGATATGTGATAAAAATGTTGGCGACTAAATACAATGATGCCCATATTTGGCAATTACATCTACCCTCACGGTTCCAATCGGGTTTTGCTGCCTGGTCTGACCCTAAGCCTGTTCATCAGTCCAGGGAACTCTGCATTACATCACCCCCTCTCATTTTTCCTGGTATACCCCTTTCCCACTAATAACATATTTTCATTTTATTGCAATTTGATTAATCAGCATTCTGTCTGCAAAAGATCTTCTTTTTAATTGGCCTCGGCTATGACAAGAATTTATGGAAATCCACATGTCAGCATATTAGTATGGCCATGAATAATTGAAGCAAAACCTGTGATGAATCCACTGGAAGTTGCACGTTTGTTTAAATACGTCTCTATCTACCTCTGTGCCACGTACACACAAGTATCACAAAAGTTAGAAGCACTCATCTGTCAGCAAGTATAACCTATGCATGTTGACTTTGGTCAACTCTGTACAAGCATGGTCAACCACAGAGACAAAATAACATGGACAGTAGTGTGGTGTACCACAGTCCATTCTTTGTCACAACATGTTAGAGATAACTGGATATCCTGCTTATTGGAGTGGAAGTGGGTGTGTTGTGGGTGAGTGGGTTTTTTTATTTGTATTTCGTGCTAATTTATTTCATTCATTTTCAAAATTAAGGTCTTGATACATGCTGTGGCTGGTTGATCTGGTTACAGGTTTGAATTGTTTTATTGTTCAAAAATGAGACAATCAATGTTACACTTATTTACACACATTTATCTGTACCTCTCAATTAGATGTTAAGACGCAAAACTTTTATTTTGAAACAATTAGGATGAAAAGTGCTCTTTTAAGCCTGAATAGAAAATACACCTTTGGGATTGTGGTTTCCTGGAACTGTTTGTATGTTGTATCACATGTCATGAGCAGATGTGTGTCACAAAAACCAATTCATTGATTGTCTCGGGTTTTCAGTAAGCCAGAAACCAACTTGCAACTTCTCAACGTGAAAATACAAAACGAAAAAAAGGACTTGAGTATCACAGGGAGGCTTTTATAGGGAGACATAAAAAGCTGGATTGGATAACCTATCACAGAGGTGTCACCTGATTGGCCAGCCAGCTCTCACCAACTGCTTCCACTCTGCTCATTATCTGCTCGAGGAAAGGTGAGAGAGAGCAGAGAGAACCTGAGAGTACTTCACTCAGAAAAGCATCTCTGAGAATCAACAAATGGAGACTCTCAGCAAACCATGTGCTGATTGGCTGACAAAACCATAACAAACAATAAATCCACCATTAACCTCACACACCCTTGGATCCAGACGCTTTTGTCACGCTTTCTTTCTTGCGGCTTGGCGGTGGTGTCACTGAACTGCAGTCAGATCATGGTGGTCCTTCAGAATTAAACATCCAAGCTGGATCCAAGTGCCGTGAAAATCGTGGTTTTGCATATGAGTCGAGGTTTCTTGGATTGGGCTATAGTTCGGGGGGGAGGCACCCTCCCCTTGTTATTGGCTGTGATGGTTGTGGCAGTGTCACTTCCAGGCTCCACAGATCAAATAACTATTATGTGATTGACTTCTGTTACCGCTCTAAAAGGCTTTAACAATGGGCACCACCACCATCGCCATGATAGATTCGTATAATAACGACATACCACTGGGATGGCACTCTGCAGGGCATTGTTTCTAATCGCCACCTACTGGCTGGTCGTAGTACTGGTTGCAAATCCAACCTCTCGCGGAACAGATGGGAAGGGGGCAAAACAGGGTGTGTGTGTAGCCCAGTGGTAGAGCATGTGCTTTTGAATGCATGAGGATATGGGTTCAATTCCCAGCTTCTCCACCAAACCCCAGGTGTGTATTTGGCTGAATGTGTCTGCTTCGAAGTTACAGATATAATCAATCGGTTTCCTGAAAATTCATTGTATAGACTCCCACCCACCCATGTTGAATGAGCCAATAGAAGCGTGTGGTGGTGATGGTGTTTGTCTGCAGTGACGCCACTCTCTGTCTGTGCTTTCTCATTTTAAATATTATTGTGTTAGTATTGGATGTTTTTGGGCAGTAACCTTTGGATACGAAAGTGATGGTGTTTAGCCTACGCAGCTTTTTAAAGGCAGAGTCAGCCATTTTCATCCAATTCACCTTTGTCAAAATCAGTGAATATCTTCTCATTATGCGTATCTGTGTTTCAATACAGCCCACGCTCTGCAAACGGGTATGTAAACAAAGTCAGACCGACAAACTCGACACGTCTGCAGCCACTCGGCTTCGCTAGGACAAGGCGAAGGGGGGGAGGCAGATGAGGTCATGTAGCAGTAGCAGCGGGAGACAGACATGGTATGAAAACAGCCAAAGAGAAATTTTTGTTTTGGTGTTCAGTTCTAATGTCAACACGCTCTCTGCAGAATTGCTGACTCTGCTTTCAATATTTCAAACATTCATGTGGTGTTGGTACAATAGTGTAGCCTGCAGTGTATACTGCACTTACAATGAGCCCTATTGATTTTGTTGGGCAGGGGAGAAGGGGCCAACTTTCAGTATAGTGTGTTTGTGAGGCAAACACCAACCGAACACCAACTTTGAATACAAGATCTTATTTGACATTTGCGGTCCTTCTCAACACAGTGGCGTGTGTGATCAACTGTCCAAAAATGACCAAAAATGACAATTATGAGCAAAATTACCCCAAACCCTAGCTATACCCCGCCCCTGCCAACTCTATTCATTGGATCTCGATCTTCCACTTGACTGCTCTGCTCGTGTGCCCTCATCCATGTGATTCTTCAGCAAGAATACAGAATTCATCCTCTGATGACCCGACATGTCCACACAGACTTTGACCCCAAGAGGTCGGAGCTATTTTCAGGAGAGTACCGGGCTCATTGTGGTGGTCCAAGAGAGATTCTCATCATTTCAACTCATCCATCCAACATCCATAACATAAACATTGCAATTTAATTTCCACCAGAAGTTGACGATGGTAGAGAGAGATACTTGAGATATCTGACCTGTTTCTGAATCTGTGAGAATATGCTCCACGTCTCTCCGTGTCAGATCTGGCTCAATTGCGAAAAGGCTCGGAGTTACTAAACAGAGCCATTACGGTCGGGGCAGACGAGTGGTCTGGCCTGAGGGCCTCGTTGAGCGGTGGGGGTCCTGTGGTAGGAAGTGGTGGTCACTAGAAGGCAGGCAAGCGGCTTAGGAAGCGTGAAGCCCAATACACATGGCCTGCTGTCTGCAGCAGAGCACAGGAGAGAGAGAGAGAGAGAGAGAGAGAGAGAGAGAGAGATAGGGTGTCTGGGAAAATATGTGGATATTTTGAACCTCCTCCACCAGAAGTCTCCTGACAAACACAACTAACGTATCATTTCACGTTTTTTTTTTTCCTGTTCATCATTGAGGAGAGAATTGAGGTACTACATGTATATAGTTGTATCATTCGCTGAATACATCAAGAGTTTGATTATAATTCGTCCTGACAGAGATGATGGTGTACTGACTTGTGTACACTGAGTGTTCAAACACATTTCAGCCTCTTCTGAAAGTAGCAGGGCAGCGATTAAATGTCAGCAGAACAATTTATTTCATCAGTGTTTTCAGGCCTGGGTTTTGAACCCGTGACCATTGACTTTGGCTGAACATCAGGAAAATGAAACTTTAACGTGTTATTGTTTTCGGTGCCAAATCCGAGTAATGTCCAGTTGTTATCATCTCGGCGCATTAAAGTTCTGGTTTAGCAAGTTAAATAACATATACTCTACATTTTGATGACGCTTTTAAAGTTTAAGTTAAAGTTGCATTGAAATATGAATATTCAATGTTCAACAGAGAAAGTGACGTCAGCTGTAGAGGGTGTTCAACACCTCTTTAAGCTGTAATGGGTGGAACCTGTGCTGGCAAGCTCATTATGGTGGGTCCAGTAATAGATTACTTTCAGAAAATTCACTCTCATGCCGAGTTGATATTTGGAATAGAGCTGGGATATCAAACCCATTGTAGTTCAGGGGCCACACGTTTTATTGATCCAGTAAAATCAAAGCATGGTGATGATGAACTTTAAACAACGACACCCTCAGGTGGGCTGGTTCTGGCCCGCGGGCCTTATGTTTGACACCCCTGGCATAGAGGCCCCAACACTTCTAACGAGGTTGAGAGGATGTGTGTTGAAATGCTGCGTGAGGAGAGGAGTCATGTGACAGCGCAGCTTGCAGCATGTGACATAAATCTGAGTATTATTATGTATCGTGATCGAATGGCATTCTTATGAACACTTGAACACATCGAGCTTTGCTCAGCCTCCTACTTCCAGCACGTTATTACTCAACACTCGGACGCATCAGGGTCACAGTCGGTGTGCTTGGTAGGTTGCGTCATTCTCTTCAGCCTTTCCAAACCCATGCAGTGTTCTTGATAAACAAAGCAGTTCAGTAGTACAATCAATGTCATTCTCGATCATAAAAAAATCAAAGTGTCTTTTCTAAATGAATGGGTTGAATCGGTCAATGTCTTAGAAAAATAATTCAATACACATGCATTCATGAAATGGATGACAGTCTCCCTTTCGTTATTTCAACACACACTTTCCATCAATACCGTCTCTGAATCTTGAAAGCGTGTGGCTCACGGGATAAATCAAATGTTTAATTTTAAAATGAAATTCTCTGGTTTTGTTGGGAACACAATATTTCTTATTAAATTCCAAACGGACTCCCACTTAATATTTTTCAAATATAGACTTCCAGAGTAGCTTGGCAGGACGGGCTGTAGACCCCTGGCAAAGACAACTGTTGGTGTGTTTTGCCTTTGATGCATGTGCCACTAAACATAAGGTTGCACTTAAACTGCTATCGGACATGTCATTTCCTTGTGTTCATTTGAAAAGAACAGAAGGAAATGTACGAAACTGTACTTGACTCAAAGCACAGGCAGAGGACTTCGATACAGACCTATACTGTCAGGCTGATGTAGCAAAAATCAGTGTATGCACTGTAGGTGGTAAGTGTAGATGGTGATTCTTAACATCCCATAATTTCGCATCATCATTTCTGAGATAACTAAACGCCTTATTTTTGAATTAGACTTTCTGTCCGAGCTGACATCGCTGTGTTGGTCTGTGAGGCACTTGGAAGGAGTTGACCAATCACAAGAAAGAGTCAGGGTCAGCCGGCCAATCAGAGCGGTCTGAGATTTTTCTGTGAGGGAGGGGCAGGAGCTTTACAGAGTGTTTCAGTGAAAACAGGAGCTGGAGTGGGGGACACTGTGAGCGAACTAAATCCTTTGTTATACCAACAACCTGTTCAAGTAGGGAGACGTTTGAATGTATGTCAACAAATAAAGTAGGTGTCTAATAAGAGAATGACACAGAATGGCTCCTAAATGGGCAACACGCTACTTGAGGCTTACAGAATTAACATTGGCCTCAGGGGAATTGATCCCAAAACAGTCTGAAAACAAACTGTGAAAACTTTAAGTGTGGTGTGGATATTTCTTCACTCCTGCTTCTGGTTTTCATCACCTTTGTCCATCACCAGTTTATTATGAAAGTTTGGATGTGAACGTTTCATCATACTTTCTATATAAGTGGTCCCTGATATTACGAGACTCCCTGTGTCTCTGGACAGAATCAGCTGTTGAGAAGATCCAACCGTTTCTTTGTTTCTCCCCTTTGTAAATAAACAACGTGGCTACATGTTCTTCCAACTTTAATGAAATCCCACAAACCACCGAGACAATGTCAAACGCCAACAGCTGAATTTGTTGACTTTCAACAAATCCTCTCTCCTCCATGAGATCTGTCTCTGCTGCGGGGAGCTTCTGGCACCTGCCGAGGGGATTTCTCTGAGATAAGGTTCAGCCAGACTACTGTGTGTGTGTGTGTGTGTGTGTCTGTGTGTGTCTGTGTTACAGTCATATATTTGGAATAAGTGAGAAGGGAGATGTTGTCATTTATATCAAATCCCAATTTATTTCATGACCAAATCTATCCTCATTGTTTATTATATTGTCATATTGACAGAATAAACCTTTACTTACTCTCACACACACACTTTTTCAATGATTTAAAGTTGCTGAGTGAATTAGACCATGTTGAAGAGTTTGTCTAACAAAGACAAATCATATCAGTGGCATTCATTCAGGAACTGGTGTATAAAAAGAAACACAGGGCCGTCAGGGCTCTCTCTCTCTCTGTCTCTCTGTCTCTCTGTCTCTTTCTCTCTCTCTCTCTCTCGTCCCCAGGGGAGAGGCAGAACATCTGAAGACGATCAGGGCGGGTACAGTAGATGCAAACCTTCCACATGGGGCCAGAGTGATGCCGCTACAGGACAGTACATATCTGTGAGGTCTCTGCAGGATGACTCATGCTGGGTTATATATTGGTCACAGCTGGGGCCTCTGTGGTGGAGTCCGCCACACTTCTCAGAAGATCAGCTTTCCAGCCCCATGCACCGAGGGGCAGAATTCCACATGTGCGTGTTAACTTGTACCTGAAGCAGCGGGCGGACACCAAGATGGACCTGCAGGTGTTATCTGTTAGTTCAAAATGAAGACGTCTCTCCCCTCACAACAGGAGATAGATAAATGGTTCGGGGGCAGAACGATGGAATGACCTGGATAGGATTTAGAAATGAAAAAAAAACAAAAAAAAAACAGAGTTGGTGCGTTTGCTCGCGGGGATTGAAAAAATATGATTTGCCAAAGAATAGATCTAATAAGCTCAGGAGATTTACAGCTGCCAGACATGCGGTTGTTTGCTGTACATCGTCGCTCCGGACAGGAGCCGGAACTCTCAACCTTTACCTGGAACAGACTCCCAGAAACCTCAGCATGCCCTCATCATCAGTCGACCCCATCGTTGCAGTGTCTGCGATGTGTAGACACTGGTTACCCGTATCACGCAGCTTCTGATTTAAAGTCCTCCTGGTGTTTATCTCACCGAATGGACCCGCTCCTGAACACCTATCTGAGGTGATGTTGGCACCCCGCTCGTTCTCTGTCAATGGCCTCTTTGCACTGATTGATTGATTGATTGATTGATTGATCGGACTGATCTAGTGTGTTGATGTGTTGTCAACAAAATGCAGTGGTATCATGGGCCAGTTTACTTTCACCCAGTCACACAGACGTTCACTCTGTGCATCTGTTTGTAGGAGTGAAGGAAGAACTATAGGGAAGCGCAGGGTTGTGCTGTCTCATTTTTCTCATTTTCATACTTGCATTGGCTTACAAAAAACATTTTGGATGATTTGGGATCTGCTATTTTCAGTATTATAAGTTCATCTGTTGAAATTGTGAAAATGTAAAGGCTGCTGAAAGAACATCACAGTGGCAGGAGTTGCCTGACATTTGGATTTAGATGTTTCCGTATCGTGCAGCAAATGGACCTTTTGTGCTTTTCAGCGGTGATGTGGCGCGAGCGGTTTCGGAGGTCGGCCTTGATAACTTTCTTACTTACTGTTTTGTTTGTGTACCAATGTTCATGTTTCGCCTCCTGCTGAGTCGCTGTCAGCTCCTGCACAGCTCACGTGCAGACACACAGAGGAGGCACCTCGTGGCTGTTCCTGTTTCATCTGCGGTGACAGCGAATCACCACATGGTCAGCACTGACAGACACAGGCCATCGTGTAACCGCACTACTCTGCACCTTCCTCTGTGATTCAAATCACCACGCAGAGGGGAATCACAGATGGTGGCCTGCGAATGCAGTGCCGAACAATGTGGGACCTGCAGCTGGTTAACTGGCTGTCTGCTAGTGATCAAGCCATAGCCTTGAAAAGTGCCCACTAAAAATAGAAAGAAAGAGGAATAACAGTGCTCGGGGTGCTGGAGCTGCAGAGCATCAAACAAACGTAGACAAAGAACATCTGCAAATGTAACTCAGAGATCTTCTTCAGGGCATGGGCACACACACACACACACACACACACACACACACACACACACACACACACACACACACACACACACACACACACACACACACACACACCCAGGGAGCAAGAGGTGTCTGCAGAACAGAGGTTAAATACACAGCACATCATTTACTACAATGCAGAACACGTGTGTTAATCAACCAGACCTGTGTGACCAATCATCTATTTGCAGCACGTTTTTTTTAGTCATGGGTACATGGGACAATGGAGGGCACGGTGTCTTTCCCAAAGACACTTCCCAAAGAGCTGAGTTCAGACCAAGTGTGTCAAACTTTCAGCCCGTGGGCCAAATCTGGTCCGCCAGAGGGTTCAAACTGGCCCGAGAGGTGACTTTGCAAAGTGAGGCTGCAATTTTTAAAATCAAAGTAACTGCTATTTCAGATGTGTCCACTGCATACAATACCGTCAAGTGAACAAAGTGTTCAAGTTAAAAAATGTCTTAACACGTGTCAAAGATAAAGTAAGACATAATATTGCTCAACACCTCTGGTTTAGACATGACCATCAGAATGAGTTATTTTAGTTTATCTTATGGATTGAATTCCACATCCCAAGAATTGTTGCACTTTAATAGACGTGATAGTTAAAGGGGTAGCTAGTGTTTTTTTGAAGTGGAGGTCTATGAAGGACCTCAGTTGAGTAAATATATCTCTTATAGTATACAACACGTATCACGCGGTCTGTTTGGATGAGGCAAATGACAGGCAGCACATGATTTACAGGTTTGATTCATGTTAACGAGGACAGTAGGAGAAGGTCTCATAGCCCATTGAAAACAAGGCCGAACAATAAATCACACTCCAACTGTATACGTAGAATATGTTTTGTGGTGTAACACAATGTCCGACAGCCCCTTTGGCGTAATACATAACTACAAGCATTTGAGCGACACTAAAATTATAAATGACCTTTGCTCGAGTTGGGATTTTTTTCAACAACAACGAAAATCATCATGGGCCACCTGACGACTTTTTTGATGACTACGCATAAAAGTAATAACATATTGAAATCTGATCTGAAGGGGCTGAGGGATATGACTTGTCTCATCTCCACATTATCATTCTCTACCACTCATTGATCTTTACTGGCTTTTTATATTGCCTGTATTACACCAGCGGTGACGTTCAATTCCCCTCTGTGTGCTGGAGGCTCTTCGTTTTGTACTTTGGACTTTAACGGTTCTCTCAGCGGGAGATTTACGGCGGAGTCGCTCTAACATCCATGAGAATTTTATGAACCCCTGTAAAATGTTATTTTGTTCAGACCACAAACCATCCAATCGTTGGTTAACAGTCGGTATCGACCTGTTTTTCTGCTGTGGCCTGTTCTCATGGCGTCACGTCAAAGACTCCTGTCAGAACCTTTGCCTGCATGAAAGGACGGGCCGCCTCTTTCCTCCATTGTGTTTCAGTCGCTCACGGCCCTCTTTGCTCTTTTGGCTCGCAAGCCCTCCGGGGATCAGACGAGGTCGGACGTTTGGGAGCGTTACCATGTGGTGCGTGTTTATCTTTGATCGAATCTCACTTCGATGCAATTGCGACTGAGGTGGAGATGGAATCCAACAGTCATCCTGACCCATGCACTGACATCCATGATTCTAACATTGAGCAGATGATCGAGCTCTATAAAGTTCTCAGAATATTACATTTCAATAAGTAATACTCTCTGCCCTATCATTATTTAATTTAAACTCAATGTTCTGTCAGATCAGACAATAGAAAATATATATTTAAGTTGTCAATTTGAAGTCCAGCGTGAGCCTCATAGTTATTGACTGTTACTTTTGCCCTTTATTGCTGCCTTACTGCCACCACGGTCTCTGATGCTCGGAAAACCACACCTCTGCACAGGTTTGGCTCCTGGTCTCCATTCACATCCATTTCAATCACAAGCAGAGGCCTTTCCGCTCCATTTCAGACTTTCTCTGCTGCCATTCCTGCCCTTCACATGACTGACGGGTCATCTCTAACTTTCAGCAATACAGCATTTTTACCTCCAAGAAAATATTATTGTCCGCTTTAAATGGCACCGAGGGCATCAGACAAAGTGTTATCGTTCCACAGTGCAATAAATTCTATCTTGAAGTGAGAAATACATGTTCCCACCACAGCAGGACAAAGGGATTACATGACAAGAAACAGGCCGTGGTTTGACATAGAAATAGCAGAGCGGAAAGTCAGGCTGTTGTGGTCGGGCTGATGGAGGGATATGTGCTCTTGCCTTTAATAGCCGTGACCCAGGTTCAATTCACAACTTACCCCTATTACCGTAATTAACCGTGGTAACTCTTTTTGGTCTTGTCTGCTGTGTGTCTGCCTCAGGGCTGCACACTGACAGTGTTTTACACACAGACCAACAGACGGAGGTATAAAAAAAGTATTGCAGATATTTACATTTATGGACAATACTTCGAACAGACACTGAGGTTAAAGATCAAGACTCCGGGTGCATCTGAAGAGTAATGGCCTTTCCTTATCACTGTTCCATGGGAATGGTCAAAAGGTCAAGAAAACATAATTTTGTCGAAGGGGCTGTAATTGTGCTTTAAGATAACATGATATTTGCAATGTAAGCTGTTAATGATTGTGTCCACCCCATAATCAGGGGATTGACATTACTATTAGAAAGATATTTCCCTATTCATTTGACAATGAAGATTGCATTGACACATTGATTTTGCATGTTTTAGCCTGTCCATTTAGTACGTACCTTTGCTCCGTCACTCTTGATTATTATGTGCCGACGTCTTTGTTTACCTTTCCACCAAATGTTCTGCTGCATTACACATTCACCTTAATCTAATGAATTGTTTGTACATCTCTCCTCAGCCCTGTGAGTCCCGCCGCCTGATCCGTGTCCATTTCAGCTTTTACCAGGATTTTATTCAGGAGTACGTTTTCACTTCTTTTTATTCAAGTTTCACATTTCTGACCGAAAACTCTTCTAACCACCTTCATGTTTTTATCCTCCCCAGCGAAGCCACTCTAAAGATCTGTGTAGTCCATCCATATGGACAATGAAGGGACACCCACCGAGGATAAACCAGGTAGGATGATCATCAATCCACTTTGCATTGTGGGGGTGTGGAGAAATGTCTGAGAACAGAACATTATCATCTGGAGCTGTCCTCTCTCACAGAGAGAGTGCAAAACGTCGTATTGTATCCTTGATATTAATCATGTCAGTTATTAAACAGAGCATCATGGTGACATGATGGCAGGCACAATGAAAGAGGAGTGGCGAGGTGCCTGGACGGAGCCAATTGATCCGGCTATAATTAGAACGATTTATTCTCATGGTGTGATGTGTGACTCCGGACTGCCCCACATACAGTTTATTAGAAAGTCCTACGAAACATATTAAACGCCTACTTTCTCAGTTACTCTCAAAATACTTTGAAAATCAGTTTATTGAAAAAGTTCCAACATATACGACGGACAACCACCTCTTATCTTCCATGTTTCATGCATTTGGCCGAGCATATGTAAGTTTGGTCCTTGAAAACTGCCGTTGCCATGGACACACACACTATGACAAGTACATTTCCATGTGTGCCCCCCCCCGGCAATGAATCAATCATGCTACATGCAATAAAAGCAAAGGGGGTGCGATTATTATTGCACTAAATACTACGTTGTCAGAGTACCATTTTTTTTTTTTGCTTCTTTTACTGCTGGTCAAAGATGAGTGTTTTACGGCCCCCTTGGCCACTAGCGCATGATCTTTATGCAGTAACGGTGCCCGCGCGTTCCCGTAAGGCTGCTTTTTTAAAACAGACTTGACATTGTAATTATGACACAGCAAAAAAAAATAAAAAAAGTGCTGTGGCCATTCCCCTCCCCACCACCACCCCTGCAAGGAACGGCCTCTGCACCCGAGCTCACACGACTGCGCCGATGGCCCGGCCAGTGAAAACCATTCTGTGTGTGCTTTTTTTTTTTTTTTTGGTTTTGAAATAACAATGAAGAACAATGGAGGCGCCAGGCCGCAGCCCACGCTAATCTGGACACACTTAGTCCACCGTGCTGCAGCCATGTGGTGTATTCAGAGAGAGGGGAGGAGAAGTTATGGGGAGACCATTGTGGAGACCGTGGCCTCAGCAGAGGTCCGAGCCGTGAGGTCACCCACACAGAGGGTGGGATTTTAACACGCTGCTCCGTGGGTGGTGCACAGCCGGGACAGGGCCCGACTCATTAGTTGTCATACTTGCACCCACAGATTGGATGCCCTGTGTGATAATATTTGGGTTTTCCCGGTGGCTCCTCCCGCACAGTATTCAGAAGCATGCGAACAAACCAACGAGAATGTACAACGACACCCAGAGGCCAAACTTGTGTTTCCATCTATTTCATCCATTGCGTTCTTGTTGAAGTCTGAAAAAGCGATAGGTCCAAAAGTGCGTCGCAAACCCATTTGCAGTAGATTGCAAGACTTTGACTGGGAAAAAACGCATCCCTCCAAAAAAGGCAAAGGATTCTTTCTATCCATCGGAGTACCGTCTCTTCACACTCCTCAACAGTAGGTGGAAAAGATGCTTTAAATACATTTGCAGTGTGTACGATGTCACAAAATATCACAAAATAATTACATACTGAAATTTTCGTGTATTATCATTTTCTCCATTACCCTTAAATGAGCATATTTCTGTATGTTTACATGAGGAGTGGGACCTCCCTATGTGGGCCACCATGTTTTTAATGACAGCTGAAGTCTACCATATCGGTTCTCTCCCCAGAGGGTGAGGTGATGGATCGAACTTAACCTCTAGACGTCACCAAATCTTAGATTTTGCACATGCACGTGCACCTTTAAGGGCTGACGGTGGGTCCAGAACCCAGGCCAGTTGAGAAGCACCGAAATAAACCATGTCGGGATGATGTGCAAGTAACATATGACCTCAGAGTAGCTAGAATATATGTCTAATATCAGTGGTTAGAATGTATGTCTACATATGACATTCATGAAGTAGTGTGGCTCCCATTGTGGGCGTCTGTTGTCTCACAGCCTTTGAGAATTGTTTACGAGGAGGAAATGAGAAGTGGAAGCCGTGCACTAAATGTGATCTATGAGGAACCCTCCTCTGAGGCGGAGGGATAATGGAGGAGGTGCGTGGCTCCAAGCTGAGTTATACAGACGTGATCGGGCAGCTTTGGGCCCATCATGTCTCATCTTACAGCATCTTAGCACCTATTCGATGGAAGGAGCATGAGGGACACGATGTGGAGTGCACCTCTCCAGCTCTCCACAAACTGCCGAGCACACCCCAGGGTCACTCCTCGCTGACTTACAGTCACTTCACCAGCCGAGGGCGGCCGGAGTTGGAGTGAAAACATATTTATTGCTTCCCAAGCGTAGATCTGGACACAAATGTCAAGTTGTTGATGCTACTGCAGTAATCTTCCTGAAAGAGAGAGAGAGAGAGAGAGAGTGTCGGTGGAGTAAATTCTCAAACAGGATGCATGAGCTTTATCTGACCCAGAGGAGCCGACTTCCCCCATTCCTCCTGTTGTATATTTCCAACGTTTTTAATAAAGAGAGGCCCGTCTGATTTATTATGTGCCTCAACTTGCCATGTTATCCCTTTATTTTAATACAGCTTCTGCTACATTATTTCTTTTCACATTGCTTTCCTCTGTATCGGATGTATTTTCTGTTGCTACGACCGATTCCTCGGCCAGTTGCCTTGGACTTTTTTTCATGCACCACCGAATGTGAGCACACGTAGGTTTATGAGAGTGTGAGTGAGTATGAATTGATCGAGCACCTAAATATAGATAATGGACCTCCACATGCACGCTAGTTGACGATAAGATGGTCAAGTTTAATGCTGAATGAAGGGTGCGAATGGGTACTTTGTACTTTAGCCAACAGGGGGCGGTCAAGACACCTTACTTTTCGAGCCTACATGATGTCCATTGCTTGGTTTTTGCCTCTTTTTCAATCTTGTTCCGCTCTACATTCAGATCAGGTTCAGTGTGTCGTATTTAGTGGGGCCCTGGTGGCGAGGTTGCATATTGCAGCCGACTGAATATCACTAGCCCACCCCCCTCTATTGTATAAAAGATGGATGTCATACATACAGCCCGTGGGCCAGAAGTGGCCTGCCAGAGGGGTGATTATGCTTTGATTTGACCTGTATGTGGCCCCTGAAATAAAACGAGTTTGACGCCCCGGGTATGAGACAACCCATAATGTTCTTCAGATCAGGTTAAGCCATGAAAGGCCAGGCTTTGGTTTGTCCACTCCTGGTGTGCTGCAGAAACACGGAGGCCCCCATGGGGAGGACTATGAATATCATCCATATTTGCTGCTGCTCGATCGAGTCAGTCCAGCACACTATACCTTTAAATATGAGGCAATCTTAGTTATTGTTACTGACAGATGGGTCTCTCATGTAATGGGAAGTCAACATGTCTGCTGTGAAAGCGGCTCCCACAGTTCCACCCGGCCTGTCAGCACGTCTGCGTCTCCGCAGCTGATTTAAACGTCCATGCAGATTTCCCCCCGTTCTCCCATTCCACTTTCTGAAAGAGAGACCACCCACTGAGTCCAGGACTGTCAGGACAATGATGCGACGACACAAATCAAACCGGCTGTCGAGAGCTTTTAGATTAAAAATGACCGTAAAAATTTAAGAACATTTCTAAATCAAACTTTGGTTTCTGGAGCTAAAGACGCCGTACAGAATAATTCCGGGTAATCTCTTGCAAACGTTCCAATCATGCTACTAAATTAGCACTTCCTTATTGCTTGTTCAACAAACCACACCCATGCAGACGTATAACCCCCCCCCCCCCCACTCAGTAATCATGTAGACGTATACCCCCCCCCCCCCCCCACTCAGTAATCATGTAATGAGAGTGACCACATCTCTGACTGACTGTGAAAGCCAGTCATAACAGAACATATGAACCTCCAGTCATAATTCGGCCTCAGGGGGGCAACAGAGGCAACGGCACCAACGCAGCCACCAAACATGAATAAAATCAGAACGCTGTCGAGGTCACGGTGCCACAACCCGCTCGTATAGCCCACTGCTATGGGAAGTGGGAGATGTTGAAACAGATGTTTTCCATATTGGCTCTGTGGCTGCGCAGTTGACGAGCGCCCTGTTATATTAGCGCAGCGTGTTGCACCGCTGTAGGAATCGCATTCAATTTCATCTCTCCCTAATTACTCGCAATAAGCCCTCGCTCGCATTACACCGATCCCTCTCAGGAGCCGCACGGCTACGAGAGACACCAGCTATAACCTGCCCACGCTCACACTGAGCATTGTTGTGTTTGAGTGTCCTCCGAGGATCCATTAAACCCCGCCCCCTGCTTCAACAACATCATTTAGACAATTTACATTCAAGGATCAAGTCAAAGCAACCTGTGTTGAAATGTTTTTTTTAAAGCATAAAAAAAAAACGTTCCCAAGAGAAACTAAACATCGGAACTGTGAAATAAATAGCCCTTTATGATTGACTTTATTGACTTGAAGTGGAGTTAGTACTTTCCGATCTGGACATCGTCAAAACCTGCTATTTTATATTTGTCCCGCTGTGCCCTCGGTGCACCTGGCTGTGTAAATACGACGGGATTTGTGCTTGGTTTGTTAATGATGTTTGGAAGCTTGGTGTGGTCATGAAAGTCATAAATAATGAGCGGATCTCATCCAAAGTATGCACTCTCATGTGGATGTGTCTGACATTGTCCAGAACTGTCAGATGAATTTGTGTTTGTCCTCCGTCTCCTTTCTCCTATACATGTGCTGTCTCTCTCTCGCTCACACACACACACACACACACACACACACACACACACACGAAGAGACTGAGAGTGCAGTCCCGGTCCAGGGGCAAATGAAAATGGACAAGCAGTTAACAATATTAAAAAGGAGTCAAACACAGGCTGTCTCCATTGCCCTGTACCTCTGTCTCCGTCTGTCCTGTCCCTTGGTCTCAATGATAAAATGTGATCGTTCCCCAAATGGAGCGTTGCCATCCATGTTAATATCAATTGAATCAAAAATCCAACCTGTATTGTTATATTTATAGTAATACACAAAAATGTTTGTATGAGTTTTGGATTATTTTGCATTAATGAAGGGGTGTCAAACTTAGTCCAGGGGCTACATACACCCCAATTTCATCTCAAGGGAGCCGGACCAGTAAGATCAGAGCACAGTGACTGCATTTATGTTGCATCACCATGCATTTATTTCAGAGTTTGAAATCAATAGTGGATCAAATCATTTCTGAAATCAGACATGACAAGACATGACATTTACAGAAAATTGTCTACCATGGAGGCTGATCAGCTCCTATCCCGTGACATAATACAGATACAAGGACTACCAGCAACCAATCATATTTTGATCATTTTAATTCAACATATGCAGGACCATTTCATAAAAATCATTCATTGCCAACTAATGTTTGAGACATTTGTTAGCATTAATGTTTCCAGATCAGTGACAGAATTTCAATGCATAACACCGTGGCTTTTATGTTGACTAATTAAAGTGAAGGATCTGCCGATACGCTCTTCGAACCAACGGGGCATGTTTTGATAACGGTGACATTCTCAACCAAACCAGATGGCGGCCGTAATACACTCAACTTGAATGTCAAACACCAACACAATGCAGAAGAAGAAGTTGTTGTTGTTGTTCTAGTGCGCGTTGACAATCTGTCTGTATAAGTGAATGAATGACCAAGAAGCACTTCACCTTGCCACATAGAAAACAATATGATCATTAGTCTCTGTGCCACACCCACAACAACTCGCTCTGCCACTGCTGGCATCTGGGCGAGTGTGAGGCTGGAGTACATATGTGTTGGGCTTGATTGGTAGTGATGAGCTGCAGGTGAGTGAGAGCAGGTGTGTGGAGGCGGCGCAGTGGAAAAGACTGTGACAGTGTTTAAAATGGAAATGGAGTGACTGAATGTGTGATTTCATAAGGTAAATAGAATGGATCATCATTCTCCCTCATGTCTGTGTATGCGTTATCATTCATGCTCCACTATTCACTTGAAACCCAGTTGCATTTCCCATGTGACCTTTATGTAAGAGTGATTATGCAGCGGCGGCACAAACATGATGAATAATCATCACGTTTGCTGTGTCATGGTGCACGGCTGAGAGCAGGATTACCACTCTTGGACGTGACGTGGAGAAAAGAGAAGCTGAGGAAAAAATGAAACAAGGTAAAATCAAGGAAAAGAATCCCACTGACCACTCCATAAAGAAACACAGTGGAAAAAGTGCTGTCATACGGTTAAACGCAGATTTTTGTTTTTTAAATAATCACCCAATGGAAACAAGTGCTACCGGACTCCATGAGATCCCAATGCTGTTGCACTGAAATAAAGCACTCACACAATCTACCCTTTATCAAGCACACTTGCACTCAGTATGAGTGACTCATCGTTTTTTACAGCAAGCGTTCTGCGCGCAAGTCACGTCACAGCAACGCCCCACCCCCACCCCTCCCCCAGCCCCTCCTCCCCTCACCATCACCAATTCACCCCAGAGGAGGGTTTACATTTCAGTTCAGTGCAAAAAGCCAGCAGCCCCTCCAGCCACACGAATGCTTCTTATTTTCACCGCGATGCCTCCGTGTCCCTTTTACGAGGCTTTCGCCAGAGCAGGACGAGGAAGCCAAAAGCCAAAACAATGGCACGCCCTGTTTGATTCCCACCGCTCCACCTCCGTCCCCTTTTAACTGGTCAGATCACAGTCGCCTTACCTCAATTCGCTGCTTCAGCTTTAGCCCAGGAACACGATTTTGGAAATAAAAGTGTTGGAGAAAAGTGGACTCGCTTCCATCCCCGACTTGTGTGGCGGACCCTCTCCCGCTGGGCCCCGCAGGGCCACGCTTGGACGTCGCAAGTTGGGGGAGTAATTAAAAAAGTGTGGGTGCGTGTGCTTGTCGCAGCCATGGGGGCGGGGTGGGTGGAAGTGGTGGTTATGCAGATGCAAGGGGAGGCTGCGGGTAATTGATGGTGACAGTTGTGGAAGGGGACTACGTGTCCGAGATGCAAAGAGAAACAATTGAGTAAAGATGACTGAGCCCAGCCACTTGCCATGGATATGAAGTCAGCTCACCGCAGCCTGTTAATGATTCTTTGGGGTATGATTTATTCTCCTTTTACATTTAACGTTTTGGGACTGGCTAACTTGGAGTTTGGAACCCCTCTGAAACAATTGGAAGAAAGTGGGGATCCGTCCACACAGTAGCTCGCACTTCCCCTCTACATGCACAAAGCTCCTGCAGTCGGTTTCGACTCGTAGCGAGAGCTGTGAAAGCGATTACCGCTGTGGTTTCTGTGCGCCTTTCAAACATCTGCAGCCGTTTCTTTCGATGTTCGATCCTGACAGCAAATATTTGAACAAAGCACAAAATTGTGTCAGCGAAATACCTACACACTCATTCACTTGTGAGGCGAAGAGACGTTTGCGCCCGTTTCACACTGAGTTTATTGGAATGGACGCGTGGGGAGCGCAAGATTAATGGCTTTAACTTTATCTTGGCAAATCAAATTCCAATAAAGCTCAAAGAGAAATTAAAATCCATGCGGTGCGAGCACTAAACAACCACTTGATGGATGTGTGAGCGTAACCGGCTCCAAAAGCCTGCAGGTGATTCTTTTATGGCCCCGGTATCCGATTCAGACTGGAGGTTTTATTGGCTACCATTTGCGACTACAGGGATGCTTGTTTCCTAAATGTAGCGGCACTCACCTGGACGTGTGTCAGCGAGAAAGATTTATCATCTCCTGGTTGAACATTTCCACTCCTTCTTCTTTGTTCCAACAGGTAATTTGAAGAAACCGAGCCCCAACAAGCAGCATTTAGAGACGATCTGTTTGACTTGGCTGCAGAACTATAATGAATTTAACAGATACGTTGTTGTTACATCACGAGTCATTCATGCATACAAAGTACCAACTACTGTTGGGCTATTGAGGAAAATGGAACAATCCCTTATTTTAGATTCATGTGTGGTTGGCTGCAAATATTTCTGAATAGGCTTTCGGTTCTTTTTACACGGTTCAAGCGGTTCAGTGTTTTCAGGACTGAAATGTCAGGGTGGACTACATGGAAGTGAAGTGAAGCCTTTGGTCAGACCTGGGCATCTCACAGCCCGCAGGCCACATCCGGCCCACTCTGTTGTTCAGTGTGGACCGCAGAGTCGAGTACAAGCTGCACTGTTGTAGTGGCGTGCGTACGTGGAGCGAGACAAAATGAGCCGACGTACGCTCTTGTTTTGAAATGCTCCCGTTTCCTGTGCGTGTGATTCTGACGTGCTTGATGTTTACATGCAAGGAAGTGCAGTTGCGCCATGTAGCCTCAGTTCACAGCACCTGCTCTTGTTTTTTTTGCCTTCAAAATAAAAGTCCGAGCCCCGTTCATTTCCAGTCCAATTTGCTTTTTAAATGAGTGTATTTCTGACTCTAAGGTTACTGTTTGTGTTTATTCAAATGGACTGGTATTATCTACAAAACAAAACTATCTAGTTTTCAAATTGTTTTTTCATTTGTTTTTTGCGCAGAATGTAAAATTTGTTGTTAATTGCCGGAGTAATTGTTACTGAAATAAAGATGTCTTCAGTCTTGATATAAAAACGTTTCTTTGGCCCCCAGTAACAAGCTGGGTTTAGGTTGATATTTTAATCATTAGATACCTCAGTCTTCTCTGGATAAAGCCGTGTCATCGCGTATCTCCAACTTTAAGGTCAAATCTCCAACGGAAGAGTTATGGCCAATTTATGATTCCTTCATCTCTTTATCTTTATTGTGGAGTCTGACTCATTTTCTCCTCTCCCTTGCATTCCTAACCGTCCTCCTTGTGGATCCTTGCCGTCACAAGTATTGTACAGTACAGGTCCCGTCCTGGTTCTAGGTCTCCTCCACCTGATGGATGTCCTGCTGGCTGTGAGGGTTCAGGACGAGGGCATCAAAGTGATAAGTGCGCTCCTGGTGGTAGTGACAGTGATAGCAGAGGGTGGCCTGATGGATGGAAACTATTACAGTGTGTATGGTCCCTTCAGGCGCGGGTCAGAGGAGGCCAGCAGAGAGGCAAAGTAGATAAATATGGATGGACCAGGCAGGAAAACATGATTGTAACCCCCTTCACCCCACTGAGACCTTGGAGCATTTTGTAACCGGAGAATGTTTTCCTATTTAATGAGTCAAATATGATAATATAATAACTGATGCACCCAAGCTGTTGCTGCTGCTAGATTTTAACTTTCATTTAACGATACAGTGCATTCACAAGCATATAGGAGGACCTATTGTAGCTCTCAGTTATCATAGCAAGTCACTACAGTTTAACCTTTCGGGGGAACTGTAAAAACATAGGAGTGCAACGTCGGGGCCTCCAAAGAGAGAATCTGCTCTATTCTGGGGTCATGAAAAAAAAATAGGTGATTCTACATTATTTAGAAATATCAGTTTAAATGTGTTTAATTCCATTTCTTCAAAAATAATGTAAATATTTCACCTAAATCTTGCACACTGGACCTTTAATTTAGACTCCTGGTAATAATTAACAAGGCAACAAATCATGCACACAAGATAAAAGTATCACTTTTTAATGAATTATTGGGCTCCATATGTTTCTGTTATTGATGGTTTCTATCGCAGTGGCATCGTAATGACAATTTCAATCGTTGGATTTGTTCAGGTATGATGCCACTGAAGGCCCTCGATGCAAAACCAGATTCCTGTAAATACAACACATGTAAATACAACTGCTTGATCATTTAAGGTGTCGTCCATCATTCTGGAAAACAGGAAAAAACTAGCAAAAATATGCCACACACAAACCCCATCACCTCCCATGTGCCGTCTCATGATGGCTACACCCTCAAAACACATGATCGTGCACTGCCAGATTGTTGCTTGAAGCCAGATGGAGGAGATGGTGCAGGGAGGACAGCTCCTTTGACATCATTTCCATTATTCGTAGATCATTGACTCACCTGCCACTGGCTATCGACTCTGTGATGCACAGAGACCTCACACGGGTGGGCGGGTTAGGTCAGGTGACAGGTACGGCAACCAATAAGTGTGTTCCAATTGAATGAAAGGATTGGGTTTATTTATCACATAAGGGCAACAGACATAGCATATTTTTTCCACACATTATCAAAACATTGGCTTCGGTGTTTTAATCAATATACCAACCAGGTCCCACATCTACAGCAGGTTTTACGTCGTGTAGACCTGACAGCATTTCAGCAAGAAAACACCCACTAACCCCGGTACAGGGGCATTGGGCCAGGGGAGATGTGTGGAGGTGGATATCGGAGTGGTGGCCTGTGGTCGGGTGCCAGTCAGGCCATCATCAGGAGAAGGCTGTTCCCACGAGGGAAGATATCACCATGGCCTGGTTGGCTGACAGCTTCGTGGCCCTTATTGAAAAATCAATGTCCATTTGTGCGTCCAGCTCACCTGGCTGTCTGCCAGCTCGGCTGAAGTCACCTAATGAAGCCTGATCCCGTTACCTGATTCCTGATTCACTGAGTCAAAGTGACTTTGCAGCTGAAGTCATCTGGCCGTCGGGGAGCTGCATGGGGGGCGAGTTCGACATGAGCCATGGAGCATGTTGTTGTTGTTCTTTGTGTTGTTTCACTTTGCATTCCTGTGCTGTGTGTGTTGTCGAGCAACACCCCGACACGCAGGGCGGCAGGTATTCCTTTCCGTATTTTCAAATTTGCCTAATTAAAGAACACAGTGTCTAAAGTGGTCTTATATGAGCCAAATTTGGTCCCTCAAAGTCCTTATTCACACATTCTAATATCATTTCATCCATTATATCCATTATATCTTTCACCCTCAGATAATCAATTCTTCCAAATCATTGAAATCTTGAAATTTTGTGTCTAATTTAAAAGATACAGTGTCTAAGATTTCTGACATTTTTGTCACCTCTGAAACTATTACAAATCAATAACATACTGACATTTTCATGAATTTATGATGTTTTAAATGTTTCATTTTATTACCATTACCCTTAAATGAGCCCATTAACGTATATTTACATGAGGTGCAGGTCCTCTCTACGGAGGCGGCAGTGTTTTACAGTAGCCCAGAATGGACATACTAAACATCTTTTGAGTACAACTGAAGTCTACCACAGGTTCTCCTGCATGCTCAGATGGGTGAGGGTGAGGTGATGGACACAACACGCAACTTCACCACTAGATGCCACCAAATCTTACACACTGCACCTTTCAATTATGTCTCTTTCCAGAATTCCTCTCAACCCTGCACATATAGGAAAGCAATGTATTCATCGCTATTAAGGCCACTTTAAGCATCTTAGTGATTCAAACTGCCTCTGAATTGGAGATTGGATGACAGGGGTTTAGCCTTGAAATAAATCTTTGCAATGTTGATATTACAAGGCGAGGAATTCCATTCATCCAATCAATGGGGCGAGCATTGGAAAAGCTGTCTAATAGCATACAGTAAATGACTCATCCCATGATGGATAGCTAAAAGCCGAGGGCAGACTACGCAATGAGCATCATCATCATCGTTTCAAACTTTGTGGATTGACCACTGTAACATCACAGCTTAGGGTGAGGCTCTCCTTCCAGTCACTCTCCTCACAGTTTCCCATTAGACGAACAGAAGGGACTACATTGTGTGTGTTGTGAATCATTTTTAGCCCATCGGAGGGACTGTGGTCTCATTGTGTGATCGGGGAAACCTCTCCTCCGCAGTGATGGCAGCTGATTGGACCGATCATTATGCTGAACGTCGGCTGGCTTTAAAGTTGTGGCCGGAGCAGCTCAAGTGGCAAGGCCCAACCCTCCTTCTGTGGATTACGGCTCTCTGTGAAGTCGCATCTGTCCACGGATGAGCGGCCGACAGCGGCAGCACGAAGGCTGTAATCCCTCGGGCCACAACAGCGACGCCTGATCCAAGGTGGAATGACACGTCCAGCTGTAGAACCCCCAATCAGAATTACAAGTGGACTCGATTACCAAGGTGCATGACACAGATCTATGATTTCTCTTGGTCCAGTCTTGGTTCTGATGGCGGAGTGGACTGCAAAGCATTCCTGATGTGCCTTTAACTAAAAGCGTGAGTCATATCAGCTGGGGGAGGAGGGGGTGAGGTCAGTGAGGGTGATTGGGAGGAAGTTGCCGGAGGAAGGAGAGGAGGGGAGGAAGGCATTGGCGAGGGCATTGCTCATGAGAGGAGACACCATCGTCCGGGCGGGAGAGTGCCCTGCCTTTAAAGTGGCCCATGCTCTCCGAGTCGAGCTGGCATTCATTAGCAGGATGACGTCTTGGTCGTCTGTCTGAACACCGTGTCTATCCCCGGTCTGACCCTGAATTCACACCGGCCCCCACTTCCTCTCACTGAAGGGTGAACCGGGAGAGTTGAGTTGCAGCGAACATACATGCAACTGAAGGTTCGGTCCAAAAACACACGCTGGGAATTACCCCACTCATTGCCTCCAATTCTCCCCAAACGCCATCCCTGCTGCTCCGTCTCCCCTCCACCACCACCACCACCCCCCCCAACCCCCCCTCCCCCCGCCCTCCTCTACAGCGTGGAGCCTCACAGAGGAGGCAGTGTGTAATGCAATTTGGTTGATTAAAAGAAAACATTAAAGCTCCACCTTATTGAATTTGACGGCACGTACGGATCCGGATCTCACCGGCCACTCTGTTTTATTGGCCGGGAGAAAGGGGATCACGTCATTCCACCATCACCTCCCACCCTCCGCACCACCCAACCCCTCCTCCACAGCCGGCGGGCCCCGCCTTCCTCCATACCTCCTAGCCAAAGGCAAACCTTGGCAGGAGGACATCCTGGCAGGACAGAGACTTGTTTAGACCACACCCTCACCAATCCCCTCCCACCCTTCCCCGACTCGCCGCCCTTTCTCAGTGCGCCTCTCTAACCTTGGCCATGACAACAGAGAGAGGGGGGTTGGTGGGTGCGTATAGTGACAGAGCAAAAGACATTACAGAGAGAGGGTAAGAGAAAGTGAGAGAGACCCTTGGCACAAGCGAAGAAGAGTGACTTTGTTTGTGTCAATAAACAGGCTGATAGGTCATTAATCTCCAGAGCGGACGGGTTAGAGGTTGTCACCTCTGTCACCGTCTGCCCAAGATGACTCATCGGTTGTCTCTCGCAGCTTCCACGTCTCGGAGTCTATAATTCAGACTCTGATATGCCTCATGCGGGGTGGCGCTGTGGTGGTGGGGTTGGGGGGGCGGGGGCGTGGTGGTGAGACCACGGCGCAGAGGGAAGCAGCCCCTTCAGCGAACATCAACCACCTGCCAATCTCCTCCTCGGGGGCTAAGTATGCTCTCAGCTCGCCATAGCCCAGTCCATTTATCAGAGTTATGGTGATGGGGGCCGCTCCGCCCGGTCGTGTACGGGAGCAACAAAACAACTTCTGAATGGAAGTCCTGTGTTTGGATGACATCACCCGCGGCCGCTTCAATTACGCTGCGAGAAATGAATAACAGCACACGGGGAGTGACGTAATTCATCGGCACTGGATTTAAACCTTCAATCCGTATTGGCCGCTCGGTGCATTGTTGACTCCAGAGAGTGCATGACATCATCTATAGCAGGCGGAGAGATAGAAGAAGGAAGTTTGGTGACACGTTCACTTGCAGGATATGGATCTGGAGTTCACATTGAGCGAAGGTCATTGATTTAATGGAATGATGATCAGATGCTGCATATTGTTGTTTACTCCAAGAACAGACTTAAGGATGGATAATGCAGCCATTACACCACAGCTCACTTAGAGGTCATGTTGTTTTCTCCTCTTCACCCCACTTCCTTAATGCTCAGGTCACATGACATGATTCCCAGCTTTGTCTACTAGTGAGTCTCAGTCAACGGGTCATCTTGTCAACAATGTGTGAACTCTACAAAGATGGGGGGTGATCACCTATGTATTGGAATGTCTGCAATCATTCCAGCCAATCAGAGGCGAGAAGATAAGCGATGTCTTCGGAGCTGTTGGTGTTTGCGAGACTCAAAATAACAACAACTTGTTTAGTTTCAACTTTAAGAAGATGTGAACCCAGCCTGTAGGCCCATGCGTCCATCTCACACCAGCCCTTGAGGAACCTTTCCTTTTGGATGTTCCCCTCAGGGGTCGCCATAGCAACTCATCTGCTTCCATTATAACCCTATCGTCTGCATCCTGTTCTCTACTGTCATGTCCTCTTCCCCTCCACGACAGATTACGTCCATGACTTCAATTCTTCGCTGTCACTTTGGCGATTTCCCGCCACACCGTTGCAAGGTGGAGCGCGAGGGCAGGCGACCATGGGAAAGGGAAACATGAGAGAGAGAGGGGGGGGGGGAGCAGATTTGAAGGTTAGGATAATGAAGATGTGCTACCCTGCATCAGTGCCACTGGGAAATGTGAGATGTGAGTAGATAGGATCGTATGCTAGAGTTTCCCGCAAAGAGCCCCCACCCCCTCTTTCACACCCCCCCCCCCCCCCCCCCCCCCACCGCACCCCCCCGACAGCACAGTATGGATGTGGGGGTGAGCAGGGCGGGGGTATTATCATTTCGTTAGGACACCAGATTCAAGACCCAGCATCAGTTGCATAACACTTTTGGAGGTGATTGAAGACGAGTTGTAGACTGCAAATGCTTGATAACATTTGATCATGCAGACTGTTAGTGCTGTGAGGAAGCACACGCAGGCCCAGATGAATTATTCAGCCTCTGGCTGGTTGATCTCCTGCGGGACCACCACTCGCTCCCTCCTCCAATGTTAGAGCACCACTTGACGGTAAATGCTCACTGGGACAAACAAGCGGTCCTTAAAAAAAAGACCTGTGCACTTAACTCTCTCTCTCTCTCACCGGCCCCCCTTTCCTCGCTCGCCCCCTCATCTTGACCTAGGCCAAGATCAATACACATCCCCATGCAGCCAGATGTTGCACAACACAACACCGGGGGAAGGAATTAGGCTTCTGAGAGGAAACGTCTATAGGAAGTTGTGTGCGCCTGCATTTATAAATGTACTCACGGTCATGCCAACACAGCGAGACAGAGCAGGGCAGAGGGACATGTGTTTCACGTCAATGTTTTGTTTTTTTTACTTTATAGAACCACAATGACTTCCACAATGACTTCCACAGCTCAGTGTTGTGATCCAGGGATTTTACATGGGCTGTTTACACAGCCTCTTACTGTCCATGTTGATGTTAGTGGAGCTCTCTGGGTTCAGACTGTAGGTCAGGTTGCAAGGTCCAATGCTGCCATCTTCAGGTTGTCTGAAGCCATTAGGGTGTAGTCCAGTGCATCTCAACTCCATAAGTATGTGTAATTGATCTTAACCTGTAGGACCCTGATACAAATAACCTTATCATCACTCATTCATACAATTAATAATTATTCATCAGAAAAAAAAGGCTAAATAAATATATAAATATCTTAATAAAGATCTTCATAATAAAAACAACAACAAAATAACACTTTAAAACTGTGATGGGAAACGACAGTGTCTGACATGAAATGAGGGGGAATCGGTACGGTTTCCATGGAGACAAAGACAGTACGGAATCCCACTTGTGGTGATACTAATCAATGATCAGCTGCCACCACAGTCACAACAGGAAGTCGGCAAAGTGGTTTTGCAGGAGGTTTCCGTCCATTAATGTGCCACCAAGGCATTACTCTGTGCAACAGTGACTAAGCCTAACAGTGAAGTTGCTTCAGTATATGTTGCATATATTGTCTTAGTTGTTTTGTTCAAAAGTTCAACAGTAGAATTATTGTTTCGCTCATAAACGTGACAAAAAACACACTTCATTTTATATATTGATATAATTCTCAGCTGCTCATGTTTTCGATGCAGATCTATACTGTAGAATAGTGCATGATACCATCCATCTATTGTTGGAATGCACTGGTTTGCTCACCGTGATCGATAGAACGAATCCCGAGCGCCCCCGAACTGGAAGTATAGTGTGTCAAACTACACACACATGTTGTGAATCTATATGTTATATGCACATGTGGAAGTGTGGGAAAGTGTGCACCCCACCTTGCCCCCTCCCTCCTCCATAGCATCCTTAACCACTCCACATCCTGCTGGCTTTCTCCACAAGCCTGTATCATCTCTCAGCTGCTCCCGTCCTTGCCGGTAACCCAACACTGGGAGCAAATGAAAACGTTGCTCACACAATCAACTGTGCAGGCAGCCGCCTGCCTTGGGTCTGCTGTCTGTCCAGAGCCTGTCCTCTGAGCCTCTCCTCTATCTGCCGCCGGCCTCTTAGTCTAAACAGAGCTGATTGTCCAGAGCTGATTGTCCACAGCCGATGTCTCCTCCCCGAGCCGAGCTGAAGCGCTGTGGAAGCCGCAGACAGGCATATGTTAACGTGCGCGAGCAGATTGGACTTACAGACACTTGAAATGATCTCATTGGCCGCATCAAAACCACCAGTCTGAACATAAACATGCTGTCGAGTGTCCGTCCTGACACCTTTGGTCCGGAGAGCGACCGCAGTCACTGGATTTGTCATTTGCACAATGACTTATTCAGCTGCTCAGTTGGACTGATTGGAAAGATGGACGACATGCACTAATTATTTCATGCTAATGAATGACAGGTCAGACTGACTCATGATTGGTTGAGCACATCCGTGATACCATTGCTGTGGAGTGTATTGTTTTTCCATCAACAGCAGGTGGCGATAATGCCTTATAATGCTAATAGACAATATGTATTTTTCTTATATTGAGGACGAAAGAGCGAAAGTATTTACGTTGTATTACCAAGTGTCCCTAAGATGCCCTTTCTGTTTTTTTAATTCAAATGCTAAATGAGCATGAAAGGGAATATTTACCTCTCTAGCATCGCCACCTGCTGGTCGTTTTTGTTTAACATTATACGTATTCTTTTGAAATGGCATACTGTGATATTCTGTACTATCTCAGGTTCAAACTGCACCATCTTTTTATTAACTTTTTCTTAACTACAGTAGCTTTTCATTTTTGATCGAACAACCCAGCACAGGATTTGCTGCCTGAGTGCATCAATGAGTCTTTGACCACTTTTGGTTGGTGCTGCAAGTTTTGGGAATGCTGTGACCAATTCATCCCAATCCTCACATTCTTTCGTTAAAATCCCTCAAAAGCTCAATCATATTCTTCCTCTTATAATACGTCAACACCACTGACTCCCCGGTGCCATTGTCATGAGAAAATCAACCTTATTTCCTCCACCTGTCATAGTGGACCAGCACATTGGAATTCTAATGGAGTCCTCTGTTCCATTGATGCCGCAGCCGAGGCAGTTACTGAAGAATCATGTGTATCAAAGTGAAACAGGCTCACGATACAGACTGTTTTACAATCACGCTTTTTGTTTCATTATCTGAGAGCTTTGTCTGAGAGGACGACTTCATCGATTTTCACGGAGCCAACTTCGCCTGGCATTGACTTGTTGCACCAAAAAAAAAGAAAAAAAAGTATTGACGTATCTAACTTGAGCTCGAGCACAGCACACTTAGCGTCTATGCGGGTGGAGCACAGTGGGCTTTTCCACCCTTGCGCACGTCTGTGTAAACAAGCTGTTTTCTCGCTGCGCTGATGACGCCTGAAAGGCCACGTCCACTTACTGTACAATTTACTGCAGCCAAAATAGCAAGCAATCATTATTTGCTGTAATCAGAGGTAAATGCGGGGCGTAATGGGAGAAACGTGCACACTGTGGAGACCGCACATGACAAATCACTGCATTAGCAGTTTGATGCAAACGAAATCGATGCAGCCCAGAATAACTGATTCACAGCGGCGAGGTGATGGGGGGAGGGAGGGGGGGGGGTGAGCTGAGCTGAGCTCGGCCTTTGCTTATGTCAACATTCTCCCGGTGTGCCAAGCCGAGGAGGCATTTAGCTGACGATATATCGGCGATGTGATGTCTGACAACATCACCGCCCATTTAAAATTCAGAGTATGGATGATCAGAGAGGCCGGGAGAGACAGAGCCGTAACCTGGGTGTCTCCCCGGAGCAGTGGAGTGGTTTTACTGTAAGACTGATCCCACCGATCACCTCAATTTCCTCCCTGAGTCCGCCGCGGCGCTGATCCGTCTGAGAAAGTGATTGAGCGGTGCAACACACACAGGAAGCGGCTCCCGCAGACGCTCTCTCTCTCTCTCTCTCTCTCTCTCTCTCTCTCTCTCTCTCTCTCTCTCTCTCTCCTCCCCGTGTCAGCTCATGACACGCTGATTGCCGTCTGCGGGAAGAGGGCGGCCCGAGAGGCGTCGGCGGGGTCGAGCGGCGGGCGAGTGACAAAGCGTTTCCGAGGACTGTTTTAGCATCGAGCCGTGTCCAACACGGCCGACCAGAGACATAAATTGATTTGACGCGCAAGGACCAGTTGTGGTCGTCTTGCGAGAAAGAGAGGGTTTTGTCGGGGCTCACCACGCGGCGGGGGAAACTGCTGAGTCGCCGCGGATTGCAAAATGGTATGACACAAGAGAAAAAGGACGGGACAGGGAGACCGAGTTGACGAGCAGAGGTTGTTTCATAATAAACTCTCTGACAGGGAGCGTGAGGGAGGAACTTATTTGTTAATAACATGTCAAATGACACCAAAGAGAAAAGGAGGATGTCGGGCCTGGTGCATTTCAACCAGGTCACCCAAACTCCACACTGACTAAAAATAGTACGGAGGAAGAAACCCAGAATGAAGTCATATCCCTGCGGAGTTTGGCTTCAGTTTTCTTCTCCACAGCAATCAACTGGGGTTTTATTTTTTGTTTTTTATTTTATTTTTTTTAATTTTGCTTCACAATCCCCTGATGTCTGGGGGCCAAGTTCTCTGCAGACCAGGATATTGCTATAATTAATATGTATGACAAAAGAGAGCCCGTCCATGTTTTACTTGCAGCTTGCAGTGCACCACATAGATGCACATACGGAAGAGTTGTGACACTCGGCAGATGAGCATGACTCAGCAAAAAGGATAGAAACAGCTGCGGCTCTGTTTGAAGGAAGGGGAGGGGGGGGGTGTTCAGTATATCAGAGTCCCTGCATCTCAATGACAAATAACATGTTATGAGGAGGCGCACTGTGGTTTTCTATGAGGAACTGTCTGCTGACCTTTGTCACCTTAAAGAGCGGGGGGCGGGGGGGGGGGGTCACACTCATTTCATTACGTCAAATGGCAGATAGTGAATTAGAATAGTTATTTTGATGTTTTTAAGACTCTGAAATGTGTTCTTTTTTCCTTTTGTTACTCGAGAGCAGTGGTGTCAAGGGCCACATCAGCATTACAGCTGCCTCGCTAGGGCCGGTGTCATGATTTTGACAATAGCGTAACTATTTTATATTTGCATTTCTTCCCGTACAAATGTGCACAATTTCACTCGAGCGTTACACACCGTTCTTTTAACGATGCAAGAAACAGTTGAATGATTCCTTTAACTCTTTTTCCTTTGATTCTTCCCAGCCTTCCAAGGACGCACTCAGACCATCTACGTCTCCTCGGCAACTGTCGGAAAGGAGTTTTCAGGTCAGCACCTTCTTAATCCAAGGTGATGCACAACATCTTTGCAGAGTTATGTGTACACATATTACTGAGTATTAGCACTGACAAGGTGGGGGGGGGCTTGGCGGGGGGAGGGGGGGGGGGGGGGGGGGGGGGGGGGGGGGGGGGGGGGGGGGGGTTTGTAATAACACCTTGGGGAAATTAGCTGATGGCAG
>JAFBJT010001820.1:11940-24102 GCA_016785325.1 Chascanopsetta lugubris
CCCCCCCCCCCCCCCCCCCCCCCCCCCCCCCCCCCCCCAACCTCCAGATTGCTGAAGTGTGTACTTCCTGTGTGCATTTGTAGCCTAAGCTCTCGGCTCGAGGAGAATTCTCTTCCTCACTTAATCAAACAGCAGAATATCTGCAGATGAAAGCTTGTACCTCCCGAGTGCCTATCGCCCGACACTGAGGGGGTCGTTGTCTGGCCTGGCGCTGATCCACCTCTCAATGGAGGCCTTTCAGCAGCTTCTCATGCATGAGCCCCATCTATTTAGAGGAGGAGGAGGAGGAGGAGGAGGAGGAGGAGGAGGAGGAGGAGGAGGAGGAGGACTGTGGCGTGGAGAGTGGACCTGCAGCATAAGAGAACTCTCTACTTCTGCCCTAATTGTCAGAGCCAAGACTCCGGAGGAGAGGAGAGGAGAGGCGGCGGTGCCACTGTGTGGGCTCGAACATGCGAACCACTGTGTGAATGTGTTTTTGTTTCCGCTGCCAGCCATTGATCACAGGCCACCAGAAAGCTGGCATTCTGTTTCCACCCCCCCCCCCCCCCCCCCCCCCCCCCCCCCCCCCCCCGCCCCCCCCCCCCCCCCCCGTCCTCCTCGTCCATCCATCAGACTGAGAATGAGGGTGTTATTGTGCAGGGGACTGGCACCGTGCTGAAATGCAGAATAATAATCCCCTAATCACCTGAGCGTTGCCAGTGCCGGGGTTTTATCTGCGATGGATGTGAAAGCCCCCGGTGCCTGGTGATTACAGCATTTGATCTGGGTAATAATGTCTTCACTGTTGCCCCTGCCCCGGGGCCCGGAGGCAGCGCAGCTCTAATCCACAGTGCATTCTAGTGGAATCGCATTACACAAAGACCACCAGGGTTCTCCTCTCGAGGTGGTGGTGGTGGTGGTGGGGGTGGGGGTGGGGGGGGTGGGGTTGCCATGGAAGGGGGTTGCCATGGAAACAAGCCTCTCTCTCCTGCTCTATGTGCATCTCCCTCACACACATGCGCACACTCCCCTTCCTCTCTTGGGATAGATAAGCAAAGACAGGTTCTGTGTTTACTTTCCATGTGCCCCCTCCAATCCTCTGAGCAGACTGATAACACCGGGCCTGTGCAGCAGCAGCAGCAGCAGCAGCAGCAGCAGCATCCACCGACCACTGACAACAGATAAGCACCTCGGCGGAGCGGAGCAGAGCCGTCATCACCCTCCAACCAGGATGAACAAACCAGGGAGACCCGGATTCATTTGGATTAGACCGGATTGCTGCTGCTGCTGCTGCTGCTGAACCTGATGTTGCACTTCACCATGTGGAGTCTCAGAGCTTAGTCAGACGATCCTGCCACAGTGTAATGGACTGGATGCTATTTCAGATATCCAGGTCAAGGGACTGTCTGTCAGCGTCGGCGCAGAGAACTGCACATTATCAATAACGACTCGCATCGTGCTCCTTCTCCCCCGACGCTTGTTTTCCTCTGAAATGCCAGAGAACATTCCTTTGTGTTTGTTCCAAGTATCCGCTAATATCCGGCTAATTCAATCGGCAGAGTAATTAGATTTGTATGATGCTAATGGCCCCGAGAAGGAAACAACACGCCCTTTGATGTGGAGATCGAGACGAGTGCTTTCTCTATCCTGTGCATTATGCTAACATACTAATTATGTTTCCACACACATGCTTTGATTAGGGCACAGCTGGAGGTGTGTGGGCAGCGCCGCTCGCGCAGGGACACGCTGGGATGCAGGGAAAGTTGTGGCGGCTTGATTTTCCCTCTGGTCCGTGTTGACTTCCGAGGTGTCGTCTGGTTTTGAGAGGAGCTGATGAAAAGGGAGGTCACATCGTGGCACAAGAGGGTGTAACATGTACTTAGACACCAGATCCACCTGGTTACACCTGGATGCTTTGTTTGTGATTGTACCACAGAGTAAATACTGCAGGGAGTTCGTCCGCAGGTGTGTTTGATGCCGGACAGACGGGTGCAAAGTAAAGCGATGCTTCCTCATGACTCATCGCTTTTCATTCATCGTTTTTCTGATAAGTATACGTCTGGATTGATACGATATTGTGTTTTTTCATAATCAAACCAACACAAACAACGAATTAGTGAATATGTCGCTTTTGTTAACAGTCCTTTATTTATTTTTTGTTTCGGCGTCAGTTCAAACTTTGAAATCTATGAACATAAAAGCATAAAACATGTGGGATTGTGTTACAACAAACACAATAAGTCCAACGCTTTGTTATGAAACAATGCTACTAAATGGAATTCCTTAATTATATACATTTTCTGAAAGCAACAATAAGGAAAACAGTGGGACTGTGCATCTGTTAACATTTCCTCTGATTGTGTAAACAAACAATACTATTGTTTACTTGACATTTCCTGTTATTGTAGCTGCAGGTTAGCTACGAGCCGCTAACACACACACACACCCCCAGACCACCAGCTGGACCTAAGTGCCAACTGGGCAGGTGTTTGTAATCAGGTGAGCTAACAGCTAACGGCTAACATCCTTCACCAGGCCAGCACAAGGTGGACTGGCTTGCAGAGGGGGAGCTAACAGCTAACTGCTAACATACACCTTCACTTTTAGGTCTTACACCTTAGAGTCCACACCTAAGCTAACAGATAAGCTAACAGCTAGCATCCACTTTCACCCACACGTCTCTGGTTGATGAGCTAAGAGGCTAACAGTTAACACCCACTTTACCCTTTAGCTCTGCATCAGATGAGCTAACAGCTAGCATCCTCCTACACCCACAACAAGCCTGCAGTGGAGGAGGTAACATGCTAACAACAACAACAACAACCTCCTCCTCCAAGTAGATGAGCTCAACAGCTAACCGCTAACAACATCTTCCCCTGCAGGTATGAAGCAGACGAGCTAACAGCTAGCATCCTCCTACACCCACAACAAGCAGTGGAGGAGGTAACATGCTAACAACAACAACAACAACCTCCTCCTCCAAGTAGATGAGCTAAAAAGCTAACAGCTAACACCCACTCTCCCCTTTTAGGTGCCAAGCAGATGAGCCAACAGCTAGCATCCATGCTAACAGCTAACAGCCAGCCTCACCTCCGCCTCGTCCTGCTGCAGGTGAGCTTTGTGTTTATTATGGGATGTGCTCTCAGACACAGAGGCGTGGTTATTGTCTGTCCACATGTGGAACCACGTGTCGCTGAATGAGTTGAAGGCAGCAGACGCCTCAGTCCAACATGTTTTATGAGTTCCCTCCGTCGATAAGCGTCACATGGCCCAGTGTTTTGAACCCAAATTGGTTTAAAGTGATTTTCCTCCTCTAATTGTAAATAATCGTAACCTCATGATGTATCTGCTCTCTGACATCATGTTTGTTTTGCTGCAGAGTAAAGACCTTAGTTCACTTCACTGTGGTGAACACGGGAAGTACACACATGTTCCATTCTGTGGACCAATAGAAACACCTGTCAGAGGAACTGGGTACCTCACTGTAATAACTCTGTTGTTGTCGTACAGTGTGTGTGTGACACTTGTTGTCGTACAGTGTGTGTGTGACACTTGTTGTCGTACAGTGTGTGTGTGACACTGTAATTTTTCTGTTGTTGTAGTACAGTGTGTATCTGTCACTCTGTAATAACTCTGTCGTTGTCGTACAGTGTGTGTGTGTGACACTCTTGTTGTCGTACAGTGTGTGTGTGACACTTGTTGTCGTACAGTGTGTGTGTGACACTTGTTGTCATACAGTGTGTGTGTGACACTTGTTGTCGTACAGTGTGTGTGTGACACTCTTGTTGTCGTACAGTGTGTGTGTGACACTTGTTGTCGTACAGTGTGTGTGTGACACTTGTTGTCGTACAGTGTGTGTGTGAGTGGCGCGGTGCAGAGAGCACTAGAAAACTAGATCACTATATTTCCTTCTAGCGTAAATAAAGATGGACGTAGCCTCCGCGACATCACCCATAGGTGTTCATGAGGCTGGGAGTGGGCGGTTAGTTTGGAGGCTCCGCCCACTTCCTGTTTCATCCAAAAAACGGGCAGCGAGGCGGCGCACAGGTGGAGCTGGGGTGGGGCCATGGTGCTGTCACCGTGTCCCCACAACGTGCCTGGTGTCACTCAAGAGGCCACGCCCCTTTATTATGCACAGTTTCAGTTCTATCGGTCTCCAGTTTGTTTTTGAACTGTGTGTTTTTAACGAATCCATCGGACAATTATTTTCTGAATTCGCGGATTAGTCATTTATCAAATCTCGCAGAACAGTGCAAAGATTTTCCTCGAGCTTGTATTTACATTTTGTTCCTCGTTGAAAAATAAATGATTCATTGATTCATTAAAGTGAGTGTCTGCACATTCCAGTCAATTAACAAACAAATGGGCTTAATGAACTTCATTAGCTGCATGTCTCACGTCAATAAAGCTTCAAGCATCAATCGTTTACGCTGAAGATTTGAGTTCTGGACCTAAAAGGTCCATGATGTTGGACTTGGTGACACCTAGTGCTGAAGTTGCGCATTGCAGCTGGACACCCAGGCGCAAGCTGCTCCTGCCGTGAACATGAAGGAGTCATTCTTGGGAATCGAACCCAATCATTTGTACGCTGAGCTGCTTATTCTCTATATTGGACTGTGGCCAATAGAAATAAAAACAAATCCTCCTCTCCGGACCTTTAAAGAATGCGAGTGAACGAACCCCGTTAAAGCCGTGACACCAGAGTAATGACGTTTGTTTGAATTGGCTCGTGAAAGTGGATTTACTCGCCCTACGTTTCCGGTCTCTGGCGATTCTTATTTTCTTCTCTTTGCTTTTTTTTTCCTGGTAAAACATTTCATTTCTCTTCCCGTTTACTCCATTGAAGCATCTGTCATTCCTTGTGCTCCCTCTGTGCCAGACAGAAGCCCCGCCCATGTTGGAGAGAGGGGCAATCTTTCAAATGGATCTCTCTCTTTTTCTTTATCAACATTTTTTTTATTATGACATAATCATGTTTTCTCCCCCTTTAAAAGCCCGGGGGAGGCCTGTCTGTCAAATTGCTGCCCTCTCTCTCTCTCTCTCTCTCTCTCCCTCCATCTCTCTCTCGATCGCCCGGGCCTGAGCCGAAGCAGCAGTTGTGTGTTAATAGAACCCAGAGGCGCAGTGAAACCTCAGCCATTGTGCTCTCTGCTCTCAGCCCGGAGATTAAAGTCGGGGAAACATTACAGGAGGCTGGATAATTGCCCCGGTGTCTCCTGCAGACAAAAGGCAACGCTCCGGCAATTCCCCTTCGCTAAATTGTCAAGAGAGGCTGAAGGATCCTTCAAGGCTGCAGCAGATTGCACAGCGCTGTCTAACAAACCGGGATATGATGAGGCCTGCGCCATAATGACGGCGTGCGCTGCCTTTAATGGAGTGCAGGCGCAAGATGGCTTCTCTTCTCTTCTCTTTTTTTTTTTTTTGCCTGTGATCACACCTCCGATAGAAAAATCACCACCTTCCCTCGGCCCAGTGCTTCATCCCCCATTTGTATTGTGATTTATTCCTCTATGGTTTTTTTAATTTTATTCGGAGAGTAGCCGCCGCCGCCGCCGCCGCTAACGTATGATTGCAACCTTTCCTCCTGAGAGCCACTTGATCCTTCGGAGCCCGAGCAGTTAATGAGTCCCGTCCATGCCTGGTGTTGAGGGTGTCTGCGAATTAACAGCGGCTTTTGTCAGGGCTCTCCTTTGCTCTTTTCCCACTCCCCCCCCCCCTCCCTCACCACCCCCCCCTCCCCTCCCTCACCACCCCCCACCCTCCCCCCCTCCCAATCTCATGCTGCTTCCTGCCCTTCACTCCTCTCCCCTCTCTACCTGCCTGCTTCACGCTCCAGCGGCGCCCGTGGCGGGAGCGCCGCTCGTCTGGCGGCGGCGGCGGCGGCTCATTGTCATGTTTTAGAATTAGCCGTTTAATGAGAACAAAAGAAATTAATTGGTGGTTCGGGCCCTAATGAGACGTCTGCGGAAATTAATGGGGGGTGGAGGGGGGGTGTGTGTGGGGGGGGGGCATCAATAGAAACAAATAAAAAATCCTTCAGCTTGTTGTCGGGCGGAGCATTATTCCGACAAAGCTTTTGAGACAATGATGAATAGCAGGTCAGGAGAGACCATCTGTGCTTTTTTAAACCCCTGCAGGAGGAGGGGGGGGGGGCAGGAGGGCCGGGGGGGGGGGGCCGGCGGGGGGGACGGGGGATAAAAGAGAGAGAGAGGCAGAGAGAGAGGGGGGGGGGTGAAGGGGGAGGGGCCGGAGAGGGAGGGGGAAAAAAAAAATCACCCGCTTTATTCATCGCCCGCCCTTTAGCATGATGGCGGCGCCTCACCATGGTTACAAAGGAAATAAAAAAATAAAAAAACACTTGCATTAGCATGTGAAAGGTGGCGCTGCTGCGGCGCTGCGTCCGGAAAGCCAACGAGCTCTGATTTCCAGGGATATTTAACCTCCATTCAGACGCCAACAAAGGCCTGGCTGTCGCTCTGAGAGCCGCGCTTCAGCCTGATTGGGGCTTGTGCGGGGCGGCGGGGGGGGGGGGGGGGGGGGGGGGGGGGGGGGGGGGGGGGGGGGGGGGGGGGGGGGGGGGGGGGGGGGGGGGGGGGGGGGGGGGGGGGGGGGGGTCAGTACAGGCAGGATCACAGACCTCATTTGTTCCCCCCCCCCTCTTTCCCCTGTCTCTTCTCTATTCCAGCTGAAGAGCAGCGTTTCCTCTTTGACACCCCCCCCCCCCCCCCTTTCCCCTACCCCCAACCCCCCCACCAATCCCCCCCCCACCTCTCAGAGCTGTTAATGTTCGACCCCGCGAATAAATAAATGAATAAATAAATAAAGGAGGTGAAGAGGACGAACGTCTCCATCATCATGCATCACCGCTGACCTTTATTTACCAACATGGCCGCCCGAGTCATGCGCGCCCCCGGCGAGGAGGAGGAGGAGGCTGCAGGCGGGAGCTGCCCCCCCACCCCCCCTCCACCCCCCCCCCTCCCCGTGCCCCTCCTCACCTCGCCCCTCTCGGCCACCCACCACCACCCGCATGAGAGGGGTGGAGGCTTAAAGTCTTGAGAACTGCTCGAGTATGTTGCAACAACAACAACAGCTTGAGCAGCTCTTCACCGCGCGGATTAAAAAATAGCTGGAAAACACACACACACAAAAAAGGGGGCGGGGCCAATTTGGCTTGTTGACGTTTTGATTTTGTCGCGTCGGATCCACACATTTACCAGAATGAGTTTAGAATTCGACTCCCGCGCAGCAGCAGCCGCCGCGGATGCGATGTCATCGCTTCCATCCAGGAGCAGGTTTTGTTTACAAAGTACCGGTGCGATCATTTGCCAAACCGCTCGCTTCCCGCTCGCGCTTCGGCGCCAGCTGAACGTGCGGATCGGCGCTCGGCTCGGCGCTCGGCTCGGCGCTCGGCTCGGCGCTCGGCTCGGCGCTCGGAGCGGCGCTCGGCTCGGCGCTCGGAGCGGCGCTCGGCTCGGCGCGTACTTAAAATGCACAGCGGAAAATAATTGCGCTGCCACAGCCGTCACTTCATCCGCAGGAATAACTGCGCACGCTTGGCTGCAGTTTGTAAAGTGCGCTGTGCTAATCCACTCATTGCTTTGTGCATTCAGCGCCGTGAAGCGTGGGGCACCCGCTCCGATGCCCCCGCGCATAAATTACTGCCACGGAACATAAAGTGCTGTGAGGATTTGCCTTAACGATCGGCCGGCGCTTTAAACGCTTCTGCTTCAGCAGTCGATGGCGGCGCGGCCCATTCAATTATTCAGCGGCTCGTCCCTCATTAACAAAATCCTGACCTTGACATGTCTGCCCTATTTCTCGCCCCCCCCCCGCCCCCGCCCTGCCCCCCCCCCCCCCCCCGTCTCCCCCCGCTCGCCTAACGACTGTGTTTGCCCTGATATCGGCCGGAGAATCCATGCATATTGATAAGTTGTTTGCAGTGTAATTGAAAATGTCAGTTATGAGGCGAGCGCAGACGAAAGGTCGGCCCCCAGAATAAAAGCTGACGGGACGCGACGGCCGCCGCATATATATCAATAACCCTGATTTATCCATTCATCAAGTGGTGGTTCTTATGGTGTCGGGGCAAATCACAGGGCTCCGCCCCCTGTTTTCACACACGTTTATGGATTAAACGCTCGTGGTCACTGGATTGAAATTCTAATCCGCCTGTAAAGGTCAGATTGTTCATCATTCATATCTCATGGTCCGAGTAAACGCCCGCCGCCCGGACGTTCGATAGCGCTAATGAATATGCTCGTGGAATTGGTCGCCGGGCGTCTCAGGGGGGCGGAGTCAGCAGGTGTCAATCATACCGTCTGAGTCCCGCCCCTTTTCCACCCATTTTCCCAGGAACTTTCAGGAATTCCAGGAAGTCTGAAAAGTGCGATCCCGCCACTCTGTACTTTTTCGAGGGAATGTTTATTACCCGGGTAATTGAGGTGGAAACGCCCCCAAGGCTTCTGGAAACCCGGGGCCTGAATCCGACGCCATAATCTGCTGCGCGGGGGCGGAGCTCCGAGGTTAGAGTGCTCACCGCTATTTCTACATAAACAAAGATTTGAAACCTCGGGTCCTCGGGGGGCCTTTCCTGGCCGACAAGCCCCCCCCCCCCCCCCCCCCCACCCCCCTCCTGCCAGATCCCATCCTCCCCTCCAGGCAGATTGGTGACCGCCTGCTGCTTCTTTAATCGATTGCTAATGGGTTCAATTCCACGGTGGAGGAGCTGCTTGGAACGCGGCCCTGAGACTGAATGAAGTGGAAATACCATTTGCGGCTTTATGAGCCGTTATACTGCAGCCAGAGACCTCTATTCTGCACGCTCCGCGGCGCGGCGCCGGCCCCCGAGTCTCACACCGACCGCCACTTGATGGTTTTTCTTATTCGCCTCCTCTTCTGCCGCCTCTCGTCTCGCTGCTTTCCATTTATACCGCGCTCTAAAGAATTTACATCCATTCAGTCTACAACAAAATGGCTTTGCTTTGCTGCGTTCCTCTCTCGGCGGCCTGGATGTGCGGGGTAATTACCGGCGTGTATCTGCCTCGCGCACACCAGAGCGCAGCAGATTCATTCCGTCTTTAAGCCGCGATATTATTCATTAGTTTTTATCAGCGTCGCCGAACCTCTGACTCCCCCGGAACGCGGAGGCTGCCGGGATCAGCGCGTCTTATTACCCTGCACGCCGGCGGCCGGCGGCGGGGAGCGGATGAAGTATGTGAGCGGCGGAGAAGTTCTGGAGCTGCCGTTGTTTTTATCGCGCGGCGCTTTTCGTGCGCTCGTGTCGCAGAGCCGGTTCCGCGCCGCTTCCAGTTCTCCGGCCGTTCTCCGGTTCCTCCCGGTTTGTTTTTGCCGAGTCTTTGCGTCCCCGTAGATCACAGACGAGCGCCCAGTTCCGGCTCCTCCTCCTGGTCCCGGGGGCCCTTTGGGACCAGTACTGGAATTTGTTAGCTCATTGATCAGCTGGTCTAGAGTCCGGTGGCATCCGGAGGGAAGTGGCTGCAGCCGGTTGCCGTCAGACCACTCCCACCCGGACCACCGCTTTGGTTCTAATCTACGTAGGACTGATTACGCTTCACCTCTGTCGTTCTTCTTCTTATTATTATTATTGTTATTGTGGATGAACAGATGTAACTCGCTCGTTGAACATGGTGATTCATGTGTTCACGCAGATGTTCACAGTAGCCCCGCCCCCTCACCCTCTGGCTGCAGAGGGTTTGGCACCTGTTTTGCGAGCGAGTGGACGAGCAAAGAACTGTTGCTGAGTCAGGCTCTGAAGCAGCACTGGAAACAGTTTGATGGAAAAGGGGGTAATAAAGAGGCTGTGCCCCCCCCCTCTCTCTCTCTACCCCCCCACACTTTACAAATCTGCCCAAAGGTCCTCCTGCAGTGCTCTGAGGAGCTGGCTGTGGCTGAGATGCAGAGCGACGCCGCCCGGCGCTGCTCTACATTTCACAGCCAGTCCCAGCAGACATGAGCTCTTTGAAGCATTTCTGGGCCAGGGATACAAGTCCTTGTTTGTTCAGAGCTTCTGGAGAGAGAGAGAGAGAGAGAGGCAGAGGGCGGGCGGGCGGGCGGGCGAGGGGGGGAGAGAGAGAGAGAGAGAGAGAGAGAGAGAGAGAAAGGAGAAAAATGTAAGCTTGTTTTTTCCCTTTTCACGACGGCAGAGAGTAACATTCTTTGACGTCTCAAACAGAAGCCTTGTAGAACAGCGGCTGCTGCCAGACGCCTTGATAGAATCAGCCCTGTCAAACAGGAAGTGGAATAAATGCTTCATTGAACCAGAGCTCAGCTTAGTGATGGGGGGGCCAGGGGGGCGAGAGATCTGGCTGCTGTGTGGGTGTCAGCATCCTCAGCTGTGGCGTCGTCATTAGCGCGGCCGGCTTTACACGGCGGACTCATCAGTGGCCCTCGCCATGTGATCCGCCGTCATCAAGGAACAGCGTTAGCGTTAGCGTTAGCGGCGGCGGCGGCAGGCGGGCGTTGACCTGGCGCCAGCAGCCCGGGCACAAAGCGCCATGTTTGTGTTTGTTCTCTCCGGCTCATCTTTCCAGCGCCAAGTAGAGTATGACAGGATTTACATGCAGGCTCCTAATCTCTGTAAGCGAACCTGTTTCGGGATGTAATTCACATGGTATGTCTTTTGATTCGGATTAGTCCGCCGCAATCCTCTTACCCGCCGGCTCAGTGTAACTTATCACTGACAAGGCCGTCTCGCGGAGCGCCGCAAATCCTCATATCCACCCCTCCCAGACTTCCAGCTCTTTAATTCTAATCTGTCCAAATCTGATCTGAGACTTTAACTTCCAAATACCTCTTGAAAGCCAGAGCTCAAGCTGAAGTTCATGCGAGGGCTTTGGATTACATAAATTGAAGTTAGGGATTTTCCAATATGGCCTGATGTTTGAGAACAGAGCAGGATTTGTGAGTTCGATCACGTGAGTCGTACGAAGGCCGCGGATCCGTCTTTGATGTGGGTTCTGAACAGTGTCTTTAAAGGTGCAGTGTGTAAGATGCGGTGACATCTAGTGGTGAGGTGAAGTGGCACGTTGTGTCCATCACCTCACCCCCACTCTGCTGAACATGAGGAGAACCTACGGTCGACTCAGCAAAGGTTTTTCTACCAGTAGAAGTGACTCAAGTATTACACACTGCACCTTTAATTCAGGGGACACATATTCAGCCCGGATTGATCTCAAGTGGGCGGGGCCAGTGAACTCGCAGCGTAACAACCTACAAACAACAAAACGCCCCCTTTGTTTTGGTGGGGAAAGGACGGGTTGGGTTTCGGCCCACGGTCACATGTTCGATTCCCCCGTCTGCAGGTCATTGATGTGAGTGCCTTTGCTTGAACTCACCGTCTGTGATGCTCTGCAGCTATTTTTAGAAAGGTACAAAAAAAAAAAGTTTCCCAAACACAGCGGCGCGTACTTTACTCGCCTTGACGTGAAAACAGCATGAAATATTTAGAGGCATGAGTCACGTTCCTGATCCTTTAAGGTTCTTTATAATTCAATAACCAGGGTTGAAAGTGGAGCAGGCGTGTTCCACTTCTCCCTGCCTCAGCCGCGAGGCCACAAACGGCCTCTTCATTAAACCTTGTAAGATTATGCCTTAATCTCCACCAACACATGTTGGGCGGAATAAAAGCAATTTTATTTCCGAAGCGCGGCTCGGCTCACGGCTCGCCATCCCATAATCTCATCGTCGACAGAGCGGAGCGTCGCCGTGCGCGCGCCCGCGCACGTTTTCGGGAGGCTCTGAGATCAAAGCCCCTAATTGGGAGCCGCTAATGAACAAACTCGGACTCGCACCTTCTCCGGCCCCGAAGGCGAGCGCCGCCCCCCCCCTGCTGGAGGAGGAGGAGGAGGAGGGGGGGGGGGTATTTGGGGGGGCGGGGCCACGTTCTGCGGCTCTTGTGAGACAGTGGTGTGAAGATGCGGATCGGCTCGGCGCTGTGAAGCCGGACTGAGCCCTGTGATCTGGACTCGCGCGGCGCTGCAGCTTTAATGGAGGCGGCTCGCTGTCTGAGCTTCAGCCGCAATCCCATTAAGACTCGCCTTCACCCTGTTTGTTGTCAGGTTTTTGATTGAATCTTGTGAATTAAGGTTTAAAGTCAAACCGCCGCGCCCCCCCCCCCCCCCCCCCCCCCCCCCCCCCCCCCCCCCCCCCCCCCCCCCCCCCCCC
>JAFBJT010001824.1:0-24379 GCA_016785325.1 Chascanopsetta lugubris
CTTTACCCGACAGCACCTGGACCTTTGAGAGTCAGCAGGTGAGCAGACAATGAAAAGTCCCGTTGCAAAGTTTGGTTGAACTTGTCTTCATCCGTTGTGTGAATGTTCTTCTAAAAAACAAAAACAATTGGCAAAACTTCTTCACTCACAACCACCACAACCATCTCATCACCTTGAACTGACTGCAGTACATTTAGATGAATCAGAATTAAATAGTATTTTAGCACTAGTTGTATAAAGTGTCATTTTTTTCTCAAAATAGAAAGCACAAATGCAATCGTTGAAATTATTCTACCCATGATGTTAATTGATCTATGTCGCATATTTCTATATCAAGAAAGAAAAGAAATATAGTGAAACTACAATATTTCATATGATCTGTAGTTCGTTGTTTCCGTCTCTCAAACACAAACACACTGTCACAGCATCACTGCCTCAGCCTGACATGTGTATGTCCTGGGTTCACTTTAAGATATTTTTATACTTGACTTTACAGCCCAGTGAAACTCTGGTTCAGCTTTGCTTTGATGTGGACTTGGGCTTTTGGGGAAAGCCACTTTGGTAATTGCGCCCCCCTGCGGATCCAAATGGTATCAGAAAGTTCCATGCACTTTTACAGCAGTTCATGGAGGAGCGTGTTGTGTTTGTATAAGATAAGTTACAATCTAAATTATGAGCTGATCATAGTTTTGCTCTTGTTTGCTCAGATCATTGTTTGTTTTGAAGTTTCTTCCTAAACTTCTAAGAGACACATGTGGGGCTGATACTTATCCGGGAGTGGGAGTGGAGAGAGTGGGGGAAAAAGTTGTGTGGGTGTGTTTCTACGTATGTGTGTGTGTGTGTGTGTGTGTGTAAGTGAGTGAGACAGCGCTGGTCCGGCCCTGCCCTCCAATGAGAGGGGAGGCCCGGGTGTCCTCTCCCCGCCCACGAGGGGAGTGAGCCGGAGGAGAGAGAGAGAGAGAGAGAGAGCGGAGAGTTTCACACAGGAGACGGAAAAAAACGACTCTGATTTTCCTCCTGCTTTTCGCTTTGACGTCGGGCGTCATGATCACCTCCAAACTTCCCATCGCCCTGTTCTTGAAGCGGAAATGTTCAGCCCGGACGCGGACAGCCTCGTTTTAACACGACCATGGATCCGTTACGGTGAGAGAAGAAGTTAGAGACTCCTCTCCCGAGCCCGGATCCTCGGGGCGCAGCACAATGGACTCGAGGCAGCAGAGGCGCTCCAGAGGAGGAGGAGGAGGAGGTGGAGGAGGAGGAGGGGGGAGGCTGTGGAGGATCTGCGTCTATCTGGCCTGCCTTTCCTGCGCCTCGGCCCAGCTCAGTTACCCCGTGTCGGAGGAGCTGAGCCCGGGCTCCGTCGTCGGGAACGTGGCTAAGGATCTGGGCCTCACCGCTCAGCAGATCCAGCAGAGGAGGCTGAGGGTGATGTCCGACTCGTCCACGCAGTATTTCGAGGTGAACCAGGTGACCGGCGACCTGGTGATGAAGCAGAGCATCGACCGGGAGCAGATGTGTGAGCTGGATCCAACGTGTACGCTCCATCTCCAGATCCTCCTGGAGGATCCACTGGAGATCCACCGCGTGGCGGTGGACATCCTGGACGTGAACGACAACGCGCCCCACTTCCCCACCAGCAACATTTCCCTGGAGATCTCGGAGGCGGCCGCGCCGGGCACGCGGTTCCGCCTGGAGAGCGCGCACGATCCGGACGTGGGGACCAACTCGCTACGCACGTACCATCTGGCGGCGAATGACTTTTTCACCCTGAACGTGGAAAGTAAGAGTGACGGCAGCAAGTTCCCAGAGCTGGTGGTGGACAAGCCTCTGGACCGGGAGGCTCAGGCCAAGTTCCGCCTGCTGCTCACGGCCGTGGATGGAGGTCAGCCGGAGAAGTCCGGCACCGCACTGCTGCTCATCAAGGTTCTGGACGTGAACGACAATGCACCGGTCTTTGATGAACCGGTGACGAAGGTGAGACTATTGGAGAATGTTGCACTGGGCACTTTAGTAACGCAGTTAAACGCAACAGACGCAGACTCTGGCAACAACGGAGACATATCTTTCCTGTTCAGCAAATACACGCCGGAGCGGGTCCTCAGGCTTTTCAGCGTGGATTCGAAAAGCGGGGAGATCCGCGTGAAGGGGGACGTGGACTACGAGAAGGCCACCGCATACCACATCACCGTGCAGGCCAGAGACGGAGGCTCCCCCGCCATGGAGGGCTCCTGCAACGTCATAGTGGACATAGTGGACGTGAACGACAACGCACCAGAGGTGACGCTGACGTCACTGACCAGTCCTATCAGAGAGGACTCCGCACCAGAGACAGTCATCGCGCTCATCAGCGCACGTGACCTGGACTCAGGTGTGAATGGGGAGGTGTCTTTAACTGTCCAACCGGGTTTGCCCTTTAAACTGGTCTCAGCCTTTGGGATGCACTACAGCCTGGTGACTGCTGGAAACCTGGACCGCGAGAGCGTCCCGGAGTACACGGTGGTCATAAAGGCCACCGATGCCGGTTCACCCCGCCTGTCGTCACAAACCACCTTCGTGGTGTCGCTCTCTGACGTCAACGACAACGCCCCCACCTTCTCTCAGGGTTCATACTCCGTGGACATCCCCGAGAACAACGCCCCCAGTGCCCCCATCGCTGAGGTTTCAGCCACTGACCCGGACTTGGGCGACAACGCTCGCGTCTCCTACTCCATCCTCCCCAGCATGGTGCAGGGTTCACCCATTTCCTCCTATGTCTACATCAACCCAGAGAGCGGTCACATCTACAGCATGCGCTCTCTGGACCACGAGCAGCTCAACGCGTTCCGCATCGAGGTGCAGGCCCGGGATGCCGGGGCGCCCCCACGGACCGCCAACGTAACAGTACACGTGTTTGTGGTGGATGTGAATGACAACGCGCCGGTGATTGTACACCCTTCGTACCCTAAAGAAAAAGGATTACAGCTCACAGTGCCCCCATCTGCTGGCCCCGGGCACCTCATAAATAAACTAGTCGGGGTGGATGCAGACAGTGGGCACAATGCTTGGTTGTTTTACTCCATCGCCCCGGGACCCAATGCTGGAATGTTCCGTATCGGGGCACACACCGGTGAACTCCGCACGGCCCGCAAATGGGCTGAGGAGGAAGCGGGCTCGGCCTATGACATTGTGGTCACCATTCAGGACAATGGCGACCCACCAAAGTCCTGTTCTGTGAACATTACAGTGACGGTGGATGAGAAGGGCGCAGCGGTCGATGCCCCAGCGAGCCCTCGTCACAAAACCTTCTACCACCGCACAGGGATGTCAGACATCACCTTGTACCTGATCATCTCTCTGGCCTGCGTTTCCGCCGTGTCCTTCATCACCTTCGTGGCCCTTATGATCCGCTGCCTCAGACGCAGGGATCCGGGCCTGGGAGGCTCTGACTGCTGCTGCTACGGTCGCCACAGGTCGCGCTATCATCAGAGGCCCAGTAAGGACCTGCACCTGCAGCTCAACACTGATGGACCAATACGCTACATGGAGGTTGTGGGAGGCCCCCAGGACGCACACACGCGCACTTACAGGCCGTGCTACTCCACCATATCCAGCCGGAGTGACTTTGTATTTATGAAGACGCCCATGCTGAGTCACAACAACACACTCAACATGACTCTCAGCAGGAAGCACCTTATGAACTCTATCAATGAGGTGAGGGTTTACATCGAAGAGAAGGAATTGCATCAGTTGAATATGCCATGAGACAAATGCAGCAGAGTGGTGGAATATCTATAAACGTATCACTATGCATTTTGCACAAGGTCAAGGTGAATATAGAAAGTTACTAATGCTTTGACCGCTGATAGGAGACTAACCCCGATTCCCTCGGTCATGCGGCTCTGCAGTATTTCATCGTTCTCCAGGCTTCGACATGACAGATTTGGGCAAAGTGAAGAATCAGTTCGTATTGAATTCTACCCTATGCTTAGAAATGAGGCTTTTGACTTCCAGTGACTAAAACTGGCAGAGAGGAAATGTTCTTTGTGGACAAGATGGATCCATGGATGGACAGAACCAGGCTGAAAGAGGGTGAATGCATGAGATATGGGAGAGGAAGGGGAACAGGGGGAACCATAAGTGCTTCTAGCAGATGGGGAGGTGGAGACAACAGATGAAAATAGGTCCTGCAGTGTTGCCTCGGTGAAATGGTTGGGAGACAGAGGGGAACAGGATGACAGGGGGAATGAGAGGAGGGGGGAGGGAGGGTCAAGGAGAGGAAAAGGCCCACGGAGTGAAAATGGTGAGGGGGGGTGGGGAGGGGGGGGGGGGGGAGTCAAAGAATAAAGCAGTAGCTGAAAAACAGGAATCCAGTGGGTCAGTGGCCTGACCCCTGACTTCCTGTTGTCCTCTGAACCTTTGGTTATTGGTTCCAGGAGTCAGCATCACGAGTGTGGTGATCATCATGTGTGGGTTCAGTGTTGGTGTGAAGCGAGACTGACCACATGTCATCTACAGACAATGTCTGAGTCAGTTTAGGAGAATTCATCTCCTTGTCCTCAGCCATGTCATGTTTATATGGAGTATGTAGAGAGGATATGAATCACCTCCCCCACAACAGGCTATTAATATCATCGAATGCTCTTCCTCGTGCGTCCTCGTAACACAGATTTTCTCCCTGCATTGAATCGGCCTGTCCCCGAGGTTGGACGGGACACCATCTGTCTCCCTGCTCTGGTGACACGTGTGCACTGAGGACAACAGAGGGGAAAAGAGGTGGAGGGGCAGATAGAGGGAAAGAAAAGATGGGTTTACGCACGTGTGCCACAGCGACAGACGGCAAAGGCTCTAATGGCTTCAGAGCAGCAGCGGCTAAAACACTGAGTGTTGCTGTGCCTGTGCGTGAGAGTGTGTGTAAAAAGCACAAGGAGCTGCTGCCCCCCCCCCCCCACCCCCACCCCCACCCCCACCCCCCACCCCCCCCACCCCCACCCCCACCCCCCACCCCCCACCCAGAGAAGAGTGTAATTTTAGTAGGACCTTAGGGCCATGATGCTTTCCCCTCTTTTTATCCTCCACTCATTTTCTGTGAACTGCTTTGGCACTTTCTATTCATTAACACTGGGAGTTCGTGACGATATATAATTTTACCCTGAAGAAAACTAACTGCGCTAAGTATAACATGTCAGTTTGTGCTTTAAAACAAAAGTCTAATCATCAACAGGGCCTGGGGCTTAGGGGGAAACTACGTGGTGCTGATGTCATGAGTCCACCATACTATTGTAGATACACCGGATCATTTGCCCGTGCCATTTTTTTCACCATCACTCCTCTCCAGCATTTTTCGGTCTCAGCGTAAGCGTGGGGGTTTATGAAGGTTGGCGCGTGGACAGCGTCACGCCGAGTGTTTTGTAAATATGCTTTTTATGGATGATGAAAGCTGCACACGCAAACAAACTGGCTCGTGCGGTTCAGAGAAACTGTCCTCAAGGGCTTTTGAGTTGAGTCATGATGTTTGTTTCAGGGGGAAAAGAATATTAAAAACAGGGAAGGCACATTTTAGTTTTCTCTTGTTAGTGCTGAGTCTAAAGTATTGTACTGCATTTCAGAGGCGAGGGTGTGGGGTTTAGTGGCGTTTAGTGGTGAAGTGTTAGCCTCGAAATATTAGCAAGTACCAACTTTTCATACTTCGAACTAATATCTGGGAAACAGCTTTGGGGGAGTGTGCATGTCTGGCTTTGTGTGTTGAAGGTTATATATATATGTCGCACATGTGTGAGCTGAACATAATCAGAGCAACAGAATAGCAACGACTTCCTCTTTTCAAATTGCACCAGGTGCAGAGCAGCCCCACATCACGCCGTGTGCGAGCATGTGAGAGAAACACAGCACATCGCTTCTGCTTTGTGCGCCTGGATCAATATTTGTGTGTCCTGATAACAGACGTAGTTAACAAGTAACCCAGATGCTGTAACATTCCATACTTGCTGGATGGGGTCCAGATGTCTCTGTGATCCGTCCGGCGTATATATCCCCCGCTGATGAATCCAGCGCTCCTCGGATGAATATCCAGCTCATCTCTTAAGACGATGGCGTTTCGGCCGACACACGTTATGATGAGGGAGACGGGCTGTGATTCACCTGGACGGCCCCTCAAAGCTCCTGGGTTTATGTTCCATGATCTGTGGAGAGCAGAGTGACAGTGGGTCAAGCATCCAGACGGACATGAAAGTCTCACTATCGGCCCAAAGAGCTTTGATCCTGACATGTGTCTACAGTGGTTGAGCCATGTCTTCACTCTGACCCTCTCTCTCTCTCTCTCTCTCTCTCTCTCTCTCTCTCTCTCTCCCCCTGCCACTCTACATCACCCACCTTCTCTCTCTCTCTCTCAGACACACATCATGGCCTCCATCTTTATTTTTGGATGAACTAATGTGGAGGTTATGTCATCAACGAACCCAGCATTGTGATCGATGATCAGATCATTGATGCTGGGGTTAATTACTTAATGATCCTTGCAGGTCATTTGTTATCCCTCCTGTCTAAACCACAAACAGTACTCCCACGAACAGATACTAAGAGCAGTATTCCTATGGATGTTACCTGTCTGTCATGTTGACACGTAGCATCAGTTGTTTCACTTCATCTTGTGCGGGGCCCAATATCTAAACGCTGGGATCCGGCCTTGGAGGTGAAGAGTGTGTGTCTGTGAATGTTGCTGTGTGGAGAACGACTCAGGCAGCTGGAATGTTGGGCCTCTCTGAGGATGTCAACCTCCAGTCTGTGCCCATGTTTCTTTCTGTCAAACACACACACACACACACACACACACACATAGGACCAGAGTCAGACCGAGCTCTGGAGAACAGTTTGAATATGTCCTCCTCTTGTAATAGTAACAGCTTGTGAGTTCTTGTGTTGTAATGAGAATCATGGTTGTACAACAGACCTAACTCGTTGTTTCCTTCTCCGATGAAGACATGTGTATTGGGTTATTATCAACTATTTCCGTGGTAGACGGCGGTGAAATCCGACCCTCACAGCTATTTATACGTAACACTGGACACATGGCAGACTAATTGAATGAATATTGAGTTCTGCACTTCATTCCTGTACATCCTCCACTCCCTCTAGGAAGTTCTGGTGTCCATCTAAGATCCATAGAAGACAGGACTCTCATTCATTTCTTTATAATTCAATATTTGATCGGGTCAGTTACTCACTTTCCTTTTTTCCGATTTCACTGCCGCCTGTTTGTGAGTTTGGTTTCTCAGAATTAATCTCCGCTCGTGCTCTTTATTTACTTTGTAGAGGCTTCAGTCGTGATAGTCACCTGTTCACTCCACCTTCAGCATCGACATCTCGCCTCGCTCTGTGTTCTCGTCTGTTCTCTGGCATCCCATCCGTGATTCTCCCGAGTACAGCAACTCTTTTAATAATGCAGCACATCATCCTGCCGGCCCCGCTCTCTCTCTCGCTCTCTCTCTCTCTCTCTCTCTCTCTCTCTCTCTCTCTCTCTGGGGAGCTCTTGTGTCGATTAGGCAGCAGAATCTGGAGCTGTGCCAAGGTCTATTCACCGCATCAGTGCACAACAAGAGAGCCTGTAGGAGGAGGGGGGGGGGGGTTGGAGAGATGGAAGAGAGAGACATGGTGACATGGTCAGTGAGGAAGAGATGGACAAAGTGAAGTAGCCTTGAAGACTTTCATCAAGAAGAGAAGAGACATATAGAGAAGAGAGGAGCAGTCCTATCTCTGTCAGGTTTATGTAACTAAATAAAAGCAGGATCACGTTTCAAGGGCAAATATATAGTGACAGTTTGGTTTTAAACGTATCTTTTCATCTAGTTGGAAAATATCTCTCTTATTTCCTCCTGGATTTTCTTTGATTATTCTAAAACAGCTGTTTACTCTCACGTAGTTTCCCCTCTGATACTATCGGCGTCTGCACTTTAGTTTCAGGTCTGGTTTAATAAGCTGAACTCCATTTTGCAGTTTGTTTATATGAGAGTGAGTGTGTGCTTGTGTTCGCCTGCTTGTGTGTGTGTGTGTGTGTGTGTGTGTGTTTGTGTGTCTGTGCTCCTCTGCAGCATTTTATGCTCCACAGCTCTCGGAACAACATGGCTGCCTGAGCACACAGGAATCTGTTGCCATCTGTGGACCTTTGTTGAGCTTTACAGCAAAATAACAAAGAGGTTTTCTGAAATCACACAACAGGACACACAAAAACACTAACACCTTCACACACACATACACACGTCATAGATCAACTGGTGTCCCTCACATTTCCAGCTGCTGTTCTGCTGGAACAGACATTTCATGCTGCGTCCTCTTTTCTCTCCACAGCAAAAACCCCCCAACAATGACTGGCGCTTCACCCAGGGACAGAGACCTGGACCGAGCGGGTGAGTACCTGGACACACTCTCTCACACACTTCACAGGACACACTGTGTTTTCAAGGACACGCTCATGTGCTGGAGAAGGGCAGCGCATCGTATCATACAGGCAGAGAGAGCAGTGAGGGGGAATAACGTAGAAGGCGATGGAGGCGGAGCTAAAGCCACAGGGAAGTAGATTAGAAAAAGAAAAATATGGAAAAACAATATTAGAAAACAACAGAATTGTATGTTTGACAACAAACCCTGCGTATACATGAGTGAGACAGGATATTATTCTCCTACTTTTAACATCTGAGTCTGACTCTGCATCACACCCTAGTCACTCATAGTTTATTTCCATTGCATAACTCCACCTATTTCTTTTTAGGCTCCTGTGTGTGAGCATCTCTGCCTGTTTTCAGGCTGCTTTGTAAAATGGCTGCCGCAGCTTCCACTCCCCCCCTCCCGCCTCTGTTCCCCTCCCCTCCCCTCCCCTCTCTCTCTCTTTCTCTCTGCGAGTCTGTGCGCCATCACTCAGTACTGCTGATGAGGGACTGTGACCAGAGCCAGTGGGGGGAAGGGACTGTGTTTATCCTCCGTGCTCGCTCCTCTTTATTTATCTTTACTGTGAAATCACAGCAGATAAACTCTTCTCTGCTGTGGTCTGTTGCTAGCTGTATGGGCTCAAATGAAAATGTGGCGCCTGCACAATCAGTTTTTTTTTTCGCAATAATGATTACACAACACCCTCCATGAGTCGAGGCTTCACTCCCCTTTACTGAGTCAAGCCAGGAATATGTTAGATGCACACACACACACACACGCCCGAGCCACTGCAGTGTGAGAAGACAACAGGGATCTCTGCTATTTCAAATTGATTTCACAGACTCACAGACTTTTTCCACAGAGACCCACGTTCAACAAAATCTCAACATTCCTCAACACTAATTCTGCCCCAAAACTGGTTCTGTCCGAGTGTATAACTTGTTGTGTTCTTAGCCCCCACATGCCGTACGGTACACACATACGATGGACGCCGAAGAGTGGGAAAAGGTACAAACTTAGACATAGGAACTGTGTGGTCTCTCTCTCGCTCTCTCTCTCTCTCTCTGTCCTGATGAGCTGATCAGTTTCATGAGGTGTGGTGAGAGAGGGGCCTGATCAGGTGATGAGGGCAGACAGAGGGCTGACCTCCTCTGGGAAGTGCACTAGCTGCAGTTGCGTGCTGTGCTGTGTGTAGTCGTACCTATAACCCATAGCTTCTGTTAGTCTCCCTGACAGTGTGATGGGGTTTGTTGATCAATGTGCATATAGGCCACAATGCCTGCTGTGGTGTAGACACGGAGTGTGACACTTTTGATTTCTTTGCGTGCAGTGTTTTGTAGACTCGTTGCCATGCCATGTATATGTGTGCTATTACATTCTACGGTCTGAGAGCCCCTGCTGCTCCCCCCCCCCCCCCCCCCCCCCCCCCCCCGTCCAGGGAGCTGGCTTCCTCATGCAGCGCTGCCTTTGGTGTGTGTCTGTGATGATTGTAGCTCAACATCACCACATGTGGCTTTTCTATGTCATTTATCAAAATGGAGACGACGAAATCACATTTGAAACTAAAAGGCATTGAAAGGTTTCCCAACAGCTCCACATGTTTGACTTTGGCCGTCACCACGTGACTCTGTATCAGCTTGAATTAGATTAAAGTGACAGTCTGCGTAGTTCTATTCTAAACATCACGCAGTGTCGTCCTCTGAGATAAAAAAAAAAAAAAGGAAAACATGTCTCAGAGGGAAAACTGATTGCGTGTCTGGTCAGCCGAGGACACCCCTCCGGTCCACAGTTCACATCTTACCCACAGGAAGTGATAATCCTGACCACAGGAAGCTCTTAACATGACCACAGGATGTGATAAAAGGAAAGACGCTAATTTGGCACAAATGAAGCATTCCTTTTTTATCTTAACCGGAGTTAAAGAGGCACAAAATGGCTACCATGGCCTTAGTGACCGTGCTTCTACCCCGGCCTGTTTCTCATTGGCTGCCTGGCAGAGGACATACATGTTTCTCTCCCTTGGTCTCTCTCTCTGGCTCCTAAGTGAAAACCACTTTAGAGGCCTGGCAGTGGAATCTGGCAACCTGCTCTCGAGCAGAGCCCAGTTCTTTGTGTCAGAATTCCTTTTTCACTTTTCTCTCCTCTCTGTGTCCTTTACCCTCTCTGGATTCCTTTGAGGAGACCAATGTGTCTAAAGGGGTTTTAACTAGAAAGGAGCGTTTGTTTCTCTTGTATCTGCAGCTTCTACCTGTCAGACATGAGACCTCAGAGTCAGGGAAGACGTCGGTGTGTCCATGTCCCAGACCCATGTCCCCTCAGATGAGGTGACCGGTTTCAAACTATCAGTCAACCAGTGCAAACGTCCACACACATAACCATATCGTTTCTCTACTTGTAAAACTGAAGCAGCATCCAACACGAGGATGAGATACTAAAGTCTCAATTCAAACTCAAGCCAACATCTCAAATTCCAAAGTTGGGGCTATTTGGGAGCAGGAGCGATTAAAGCACTGACCTAGTTATCAGCCGTGGTGCTGGTGTGTCACAAGCGGGAAAATGGAAATAAGTAGGCGCGCATAATAGGACACAGGTCTCCTCTCTCTCTCTTTTGCTGCTCCCACATGCAAATTGCAGACTTTAAATAAACAAGCCTTTGAAGGTGAAGTTTAGCCAGATGGAAATGTTCAGCGCTCATTGATCGCCGCATGAGAGCCTGTATGCAGACAGCGTTTTCCGAAAAAAGGTGGGACCATTAAATATTTAAAGAGATTTACTAGACGGTGCTCACGGTCATACCGGAGAGTGTGTGTGTGTGTGTGTGTGTGAGCGCACTCATCACTGTGTGTCTGTGCAGGCACAGCAGTGTGTTTAGAGGCGTGTGTGTGTGTTTGCGACACACCCTGTTTTGTAAACGTGATCTCCTCCGTGTTCTCGGCTGGGACTTCTCCTACTTTGCTGTCAGCTGCTTTGCCTTGACATCATCAACCACCAACTGTCAATCCAACAAGCTCAACACACACACACACACACACTCACACAAGCACACACATGCACAACACTGTACAAAAAAACCACAAGTTAATTATGGCTCTTTTTGCAACAGGGCGACTGGAGGACCTGAGGTTGCCATGGGAACTGGTCCCTGGCCCCAGCCCCCAACTGAAGCTGAGCAGCTCCAGGCTCTGATGGCTGCAGCCAACGGTGAGTCCAATACCTCCTCACCTCACCTCCAATTCATCCTCTCACTCACTCACTCACTCACGCACTGACTGTCCACATGAATGTTTCCATGAAGTCAGACAGTGGATGTATCTACCTGCACCTCCTCAGACAGTACACACCGGATCTGTTGAATTCAATAACAGAACAGAGATGCCTCTTTCCACTGCATCTCATGCACACTGTTATTTCATAAGCAGCAGGCTCAGGCTTCCTTTGCCAGCCTTTGCATTGACTGCACACACACACACACACACACACACACAAGCACAGGGGTGAGTCATCTTCGGGCTGTTATTGTGGCCTCACTAATCACATGGAAACATATGCATATGAAAGCAGACACTGAAAATAGTGACAAGCAAAAAAGTGAAAATGTTGGAAGGACAAACGCAACAAAATGAATTGCCAAAGAGTGTCAAGTCATTGTTTCCACTGTTATTTCTTCCATCGACCCATCACACACACACACACACACACACACACACACACACACACACACACACACACACACACCCTGCCCTCCTCATGGACTGCATTGGATGATGCATGGAAATTTTCCATGAAAGTGAACGGAGAGAGAAAACACCATCTCATGCAGACAGATGACCTGCGTGTCAGTTCTGAGTTAAACAGAACAAACAGAATCTCTCTGTCAGAACACACCGCGCATGTGATGCAGATTAAAGCTGTGATGGCTGCGTCGACACAGAGGAAGCAGAGGAAACGCCACCATCAAAGCGCTAATGTCATGGTCTTTGAAGTCTCTATGTTTCGACTATGGTGCCGGTGACAAGATGCTGCCAGCGTTCATGTGCATACGTGTGTTTTGTATAAGCCGAGCGGAGCCTCAGGACGGGGGGGAGGGAGCGTTCGAGTCGCCGGCTCTGCAATGCAGGGGCTGTGTGAGAATTATGAGCCGAGCAGCGACGTCAGCGACACGCAGGCTCAGAGCAGGCGTGACAGAGAGGCAGGAACACGAGGGCCGACCCAGAGACAGTCGAATCAAGCGTGTGTGAAACAATCCACGCACCATGAATCTTCTCCTCTGCCGCTGTTTTCATCCGCTCTGTTGTTGTTGTTTTTTTTTTAGCTTAACCCGAATCTAACGTTCACTCCCTCTAATCCATGACCCTGTTTCTCATAGAGGATTTAAACCAAGCTTGCGATTAGATTCCTCTCCTTACTTTAACCCATTTCGATTCCCACCACCTCTGTTTAACACCGTCAAAAAATCAAAAAAACACAAACCCCTTCAATTTCCTGATGTCTAACAAGTTTCATCCGCTCCTCCTTCTCCTTCCTCACCCTTCACACCCCCCACTCTCTCTCTCTTCCCCCCAGAAGTGAGCGAGGCAACGGCCACACTGGGGCCCGGCACCATGGGCCTGAGCACCCGCTACAGCCCCCAGTTCACCCTGCAGCACGTGCCCGACTACCGCCAGAACGTCTACATCCCCGGCAGCACGGCCACCCTCACCTCCAACCCGCAGCAGCAGCAGGCCACCGCCCAACAGGCCGCCCAGCAGGCGCTGCCCCCGCCCCAGGTCTCCGCCCAGCCCGAGCCCCCGAAGGCCGCCCAGACCCCCGCCTCAAAGAAGAAGTCCACCAAAAAGGAGAAGAAGTAGAGCGGGAGGAAGAGGAGGATTGATGCACCTGATCTGATGAGAAATCCAACCCCCCGTATCCCCCCATTAGGTATCTGACTGCTCTGCTGTCACTCACAATAGCCACGGTCTAAACTTTGACAGCAAATCAGTTTGGGCCGCATGGACGATGTTGATGGTTCTCTGACCCGACGTGTCGCGAAGAATCTGAATGTGCTGAAGGCTGTCGATGGTGTTGATAATCTGTTCTGTGCTGAAGGTCCAGTGTTGCTCATGTAATCTTTGTTGGTAGATATTTTTGGCGGGCTATGGGGGGTTATTGTGATTTTCTTTTGTTCTTTTTTTCCTTTGTATTCCGTTCGCTCTAAATCGGATGAACTTGGACAGTCAGTGTAACGAACCTTGCTGGGACGACGAGGCTATAATACGCAGTGATGTTTTAAGAGATGAAATGTTGATGTCTTTCATGTTGGATTTATTGTTCTTTCCCGGGGTTGGAAAGTTGTAAAGTACACTAGTTGCCATCCATTAGATTCCTATATAGGATCAGCCTTGCCAGGGTCCTAAAGCATAAGTCCTGTGGATATAAGGCTGTTGTTCGACAGGTATTACAAACTCTTCTGCATGCTCTTAAAGGTTCAAACCACATATACTAGTTTAGAGTTACAAACTATGCATTGCAAAAAGCAAAAGAGGAGGACGACTGGTGTCCATCATCCTCCCTCCAATCGCAGGTCAATAATGCACATGTAGCATTCATTTGACGCAAAATGAAAATTACTTTTGTAATCATAGTTTAAAGATGAAAAAAAAGAAAAGAAGATAAGATTGAAATCTCCTGTTATTTTTGATGACATGAGCATGCACCCAAGAGGACGGGCTGGTGGAGAGTGGAGGGACGTGACACGAGCCGCCGTGTCCCTGCAGGTGGTGTAACAGCAGGGAGCGGCTTCTGGTGCGACACCTCCAGATGGACACAGTCATGTCCCTGCACCCTGCACCGTCCCCTCCTCCACACCCAGCTCGTGCCCCCCCCCCCTCACTCACTTCCCCCGTGTTGAGAGCCAAACAAAGAGAAATGCACTGTTCGTATTCTGAAGATTAGACGATGATGATGACGGGGGTTAGGGTCTCACTTTGGTCTTTAGGGAAACGCTTAGATGTGGTTAACTTAAGTGCTTAGGTGTTTCTAGGCCTCTAGGGCCTCGACGGAGTATTTCCCCTCACTATCCTGAAGTGCTAAAGACATTTATTGATGTGACACAGTAACTTGCTTTTTCTTTTCTTTGGGAGATAACGATTCAATAGCATAGAGGAATTGTTTGTATAAGAACTGAAGTCTTTTCATTGCTGTCCATCTGTGTGTCGGGGCCTTGGGCCAGATTCGGCTGCGTGAGATAAGGCAGCGCTGGTTCAGGGGCGAGCGGAGGCGGTGAAGGGTACACGGGCTGACGTCAAGCTATTTCAACAACAAGGAGGGTGGGAACAACCGGAGCTCTACCCACTGAATGTACAGAGGAACCACTGTTGACCTGCCCACTCCCTCGACTTACTCTAATGCACTGACCCAGGTAGAGGTCAACAGATCCAGGCACAGCTGTCCCTGTCTGGGAGGAGACACCACTCCAGAGCCCTTTGAAAGCATCCCCCACCCCACCCCCCCACCCCAAAAAAAAGCTCTGCCTCTGTACCGCTCACCTCTCCCCTCGCCCCCCCACCCCCCCACCCCACCCGACCCTGCGAGGCTTCTCCCACTGTAAATAAACACCAGTCCTGTCGATGGTATGAGCCAGTGGTTTGTAAAGTAGGGACCGCGTCCAACATTTTCAAAATACAAAGTCCCTCTCCACAAGGCGTGGCTTACTACTGGAATGTGTTGCATTTTGTTTTTCAAGAAAAATTAGAAAAACCACAGTTAAAAAAAATCAATAATGGTTAAAAAAAAAAACCTGAGATGTCCTTCAACAGTTTGTGTTGCAATGTAGTAACTAAGCACCATGGAAGCCAACTAACTCTTCAGTGTACATAAATGAATTAAAGATGACTTTAGATAAGTAAACAAAGTGACACACGTAGACTAGTTAACTTGTGATATGTGTTGCGCATATTTTTGTGTTCATTTTCTCTCTATCTTCTTTTATCACCCTGTAAAGAAACAAAAGAAAAAAAAATATGGAAAATATTTCTATCCTTCTGTAACCTCTTAATGTTCTTTTGCGGTGATTTGATCTCGTGCATTTGTGAACGAATGCCTCTCGATCTCTCTCTCTCTATCTCTCTTTCTGTCCATATGAACAAATGATTATAAATATTATATATGTGTATGTCCGTCCGCTGCTGAATTAATACTGCTCTATCCTGCTGTATTATCTTTCTTATCAAATGCTTAGCCCCCACGCTATACCCCTGTGTTACTCTTATTTTTATGCTAATATTTATATTGCTGTTTTATTTTCTCTTGGACACTGACATTTCAAATAAAAAGATTCTGAAATCATATAAGGATTTCTGTGTGTGTGTCTTTTTTTCCTTTACTTAGTGTACAATTTAATCACCTGATGAAGTATTACACAAACATCAAGTTTAATCAGGATATTTAATAAAGCACTTTTGATTACATCAATCCACATAAAATGAATATAAGAACACTATCTTATTAAAACCATCATTCGAGAAAATGAGTGATATATTTAAGGTGAAACTGCCTCTGCTCTTATCCTTGTTTTGACCAATTAATTTGATTGGACATATGTTTCCCCATTGTTGTTAGATCTAAGTTTTTATCATCTTCTTTGTCAAACCAAAAAAAAAGCGATAAAGTACTTATTTACTAATTCACTGTCGTTCCATCTCGCTCTATCAGAGCTTATCTTTCCCTAAGGGACACTTTGGGAGACACGATGGTCTGCTCTGGCTCTTTGTGCCTCCACAAGGTCTTACACAATAACACACGTCCCTATAAATAGCCCATTGGAGACGTCACTGAGCAAAACAAAAAGAGCAGGCTCTAACTCACTGCTGCAGATGTTGGGGGATGGAGGGAGGGAGGGAGGGAGAGAGAGCAGAGCTGGAGGGATGGAGACGATAAGAGAGAGAGAGAGAGCTGCTCATGAATCAGGTCCATTCAAACGTCAGTAACCAAAGGTTTTCTGAGTCAGTGCTGCAGCTGTGACACGTCAGAGTCAAAGACGCTTTAGAGACAAAACTGCCCCTCTACTTATATCACATTCCTCCACTGGATTAAATAAAGCCGTTTACATCCACACACTGCACACTCGCAGGCCCAAAATGGCCGACTATACTCTCTTACCCTTTTCTCGTTGTATTATGTGGTTGCCACGGCGACTGTCAGTGCGGCCCGCTGGCTGCTTTACACCTCGTCTCCACCTCTTCATCTCGGATCTGAGCGGTGGACGTGACATGGCTGAGCGGAGTGACCTGCAGGAGGACGGACATGTTGGGCCGTTAGTCATAACCATGGCAACACACTGCTGGGACATATGCAGCAAATGTGGCCAAGCCATGGAGAGATCCCACACGCACACGCACACGCACACGCGCGCACACACACACACACACACACACACACACACACACACACACACACACACACACACACACACACACACACACACACACACACACACACACACAGAGGATGAGTCAGAGGTAATAACACACTGTGGGTCTTTTCCACTTTGAATCACCAAGGGTTTACCGGATATGAGATCTTCTAATTCAGGCAAACAATTAACGGAAGCGGAGCCGTGGTGCATGTGGGTATATAACCTCTGCTCTCCGCCTTTAAAATAACTTCACAGCCACTTTGTCAGCTGATGTTTGTCATCCTGTGTCCCACAGAGGCTCCTGTGCTCCTCACTGTCCCCATGTGTCAACCGTGTCCCCGGAGGCGAGAGCCGGCAGAATGGGGAGATTGTTCTTTTATCGCCCGCCCCTCCCTCCTGCTTAATGAAGCACATTCCTGCTGATTACACACACTGAGAGATATGCACAATAGGGAGACAGTCATACACGGGCAAAGGGGCTTCAAAGCGGCGATGTATAGCGGGGTCCGGCGCTGAGGGGAAGCTGCAGCAGACCGGACTCTGACAAAGGACGAACTGTGTGCGGTAATAACGTTAGTGAATCAGCCCGGACACAGAGCGAGAGGCGGCGTCACATCCTGAGCGTGACACCACGTTCAGTCACCGACACACAATTACATGAACGTGATCGGCCAGAGTGATGAGGAGGACGTTTCCTTAAAGGTGCAGTGTGTAAGATGCGCTGACATCTAGAGGTGATGTTGCACGTTGGATCCATCACCTCACCCTCACCCTTCTGAACATGCGGGAGAACCTATGGCAGACTTTAGTTGTCATTAAAACTCAAAAGATGTTTAGCACGTCCACTTTTACTTCTGTGAAATATACATTCATGTGCTCAGCTCAGTGTGACGGGAACACAAACACAGTGGGGTGATTATGAAAGTGTTCGTTTGTAATCGTGTGGTAATGATTATTTTCTACCAGTAGAAGAAAAGTACTGAAATCTCACACACTGCACCTTTAAACAGCTCAGAGGACTGAAAGAGAAGTCAGAGCTGCTTCTCTCAGTGTGAGAGCTGAACGTCCAGAAAGAGGAAATGAGGATCTGGTTTCAGTCTGTGCAGAGTCACCTCTGATCCAAGTGTGGAAACCAGGAGGACATGACGCAACAGGCCGCGTGTGGCGGGACAGGAAGTGAGTTTCCGCGCCTCTTTTAACCCCCCCCCCCCCCCCCCTCTCTCTCTCTCTCTGAGTAGTCCGGTGAAGGGAAACAACATTCCCCCTCATCCTCCTTCACCGACTTCCTCCCTCCACCCCCCCCTCCTCCATTCCTCTCTTCCTGCAGCTGTCTCTGCAGTGAGCCGGGTCACCACATGTTGGAGGACACAGCTCTCCTCTGTGGAGACGCAGACCGGGGGGATAAACACCAGCTTAATCTGGGCATAAGCGGGGACGAGCTGCACACGTATATCACCGACTCACAGTCAACTTAAGCCGGGTCTAAATCCGAGTGACACACTTAATGGAGATTAGGTCTGAAAGTTTCAGAGACCCGGAGACAGGCAGCGGTGGGTTAACGCAGTTTCCTGCAGAGACACTGAGGGAGAGGAGTGATGGATGAGTGTTCTTCATATAGAACGAACAGGAAAGAGAAAGGAATGGAAGCTTCTCCGTGTGTTGAAAATCCAGCGATTTCACCCCTGAACACACAAACATTATATCCATAAGATGCCTGTTTGCACCAGTGGAGAGGAATGTGCTCATCAGACCGTCTGAGGGAGCTGATTGGAGGGGTGTTCGGCAGCAGGAGCTCTGGAGCCGGAGCGTTGCTAAGGCTGAGGCTGCTCTGATTTAAAGAGGCACAGAAGTGTCCTGGCTGCTGCCGCCGAGACATCACTGAGACGGAGCTGTGGCAACGTGAGAGACGGAACAAGAAGAAGAACACAATGCTCTCTTTCAGGGACGCGCAGTCTCTCTCTCTCTCCCTCTCTGTATCTCTCGCCCTCTCCATCGTCTTTGCCAAAAGCCCCGGCACCTCTCGTCCCAGCAGGGAGGATGGGAATGGGAGAGACAGACAGACGGTGACTTATCGTGACTGAACCAGAGGGTTGATATCGTAGTTTTGATTATTCACCAGAAAATGACAAAGGGGATTTCATCAGGTGCAGCTTTTACAGGTTCTGGGTCAAAGGTCACGATCATTCTTTCATTCGTGTCATTTCACTGTATCAGTCGCTATTCGTTCTGCAGGATGAGACAATGTGTGGTTTTTGTACAGGGGATCAAAAGCTTCCATCTGCTGCCATGTGGTTTGGGGTGATTCATTTAACCCCCCCCCCCCCCCCCCCACAACACACACACACACACACACACACACACACACACACACACACACACACACACACACGCTCACAGAGAGAGAAAAACATTCAGCTATAACCACAATCCCTCTTTACAAGCCTTACACCCTATAAGCACCCCATCCCCCACACTCACACACATACAGCTGCCACACACCCCTATCCCCCCTCCCCACGCCCCCCAGCACAGTATCCAATTCATTTCCTCTAATGCTGCCGTTGTCATGGAAACGCAAAATTCCCCATCTGAGTAACGAGAGAGGGACGGGAGCCATGAGGAAAACCAGCACATGAGGACGTGACAGAATGGAATTAAACCAGCGGACACACGAATATCCAAATCACTACTGTGTCTGTGTGTATTTGTGTGTGTGTGTGTGTGTGTGTGTGTCTGTGTGTGTGTGTGAATGCATGTCATTAGGCATGAAGGATGTCTTGCTACATGTGTGACATTTTGTCTATGCATTGGCATTTGTTGGGAATGAGTTTGTGTTTGTGTGTGTGTGTGTGTGTGTGTGTGTGTGTGTGTGTGTCCTCAGAGGTCGGACCCATTACGGATGTGAGACCCCTCACACATGCAGACTCTGACACAGAGGAATATCTACAACTCGGCACCATGGTGACAGGTGTTGCCGCGGAAATGGTGCAGCTGCTGCTGGATGGATATTTCAGGCTAAATAAGCGTGGCCTGCCAAGCCCCCCACCCCCACCCCCACCCCCACAGCCCCCACCCTCATTACTCTGCTCTGATCCCTGGACCGACTCACCCCTGCTGATAATGGAGGCTGTAATGCAAACTGTGAGGCCACTTCCTCTGACGCATACAACTGTGACCACACTGTATTATTACTTTGCACACTTAAACCAGACATTATTATAAACTTGTACTGACTCTCAAATCAATCATAAAAATTTTAAAAAATCTAAAAATGAAGATGCAATCTTCAAGTTATCCTTCATCCATACTTAACATCCACAACAACTCTAAAGGGTGCGATCAACACTACTTTAAAAATCATGTTTTACAAATGATCACGTGTTGAACATACTCGCAAATGTTGGACCATGTGCTGCCGACACTAGATGAGAGGATTGACTCTGTGATGTTTGCTAAGAAGCTAAAGTCAGGAGGCGATTAGCATTAGCTTAGCATAAGCATATGAGGCAGGAGCAGTCAGACCAGTTTGAACTAAACCAGTGCACCTGTCGACACCTCTGAAGACAAACAGGACACCAGGACCTTCACGGCACCGTGCCCATGGATGGATCAGAGGGAGTGGATACAGTGTCTGATGTGGAGATCTGTTATGTGTCTAATGTGTAGAAATACAAAATGTAATGATTCGGATAACCTATCTGTTGGACTGCAGCGGTCTGTTGGTCTTTTTGGGCCCACTGCACCAAGTGCTGACTCAGCACTCTGCCAATAAGCAGGTCTCATAAAACACCCATGGCTCTGTCAGTGTTGACCAATAACAAAAAACTCGACAACAAAGAATAAAAAAGACTATTGTTACTGAATGTGGGGAAATAGATAAATTATTATTACAATTATTTGTATTTTCTTCCTTCTGTTTCTGCTTGACAATATTTCTTAGAATTAGAGAGGTCCAGTCTTTTTTCACTCTAATTGCTGAGGTTATGTGACTTTATAGAAATGTCCATTCTAACGTCATTGCAACTCCATTGTCTGGTTTTACAAAATGTAAATTCAATCTCACGTATCATCAACATGAGGCCTGTGTGGTCTCATCACATTAAGTGACTGGAGCATCTTCCGGTCATATGAAGCAGAACTGTGAATTCTAAAAATAGATGAGCCAACTCTCTTTGTAATGTGCATGGCACACTACATTAGAGGAGATTCAATTAGATTCGATTTAAATATTTCTAAGCCAAAGACGAGCTATAAGGGGAAAACCTGTCATCTCAAGCGATGACTCATCGTCAGGGATTCCTCAAACGACAACAACGAGCAAACCGTCCAACCACAGCGAGGACGCAGATCTAAAAACAGAGCCACAAGGATCCAGACGGAAACTCGCATACTGGAAACGACATGAGAAAGTGGCATTTCTGTGAAAACACATGAAATGAGGCAGGGGGAAGCATGGGAATATTTCAGGAGCCACATCTCACATTCCGACAGAGGTCTGAATGTCAGCAGCGCCGCTGGGACACGAGGGCCTCGGCCGCACATGACGACCTCGGGGACATGTGGTGAACACGTCGGCAGCAGAGGACACCGGCTCGGCTGAGGAGAGAGGGGCGGACACAAGGCGCTCCGGGGGTTACAGCTCCTGGCTGTGTGACTCGGAGTGGAGGAGGGGGAGGGAGAAGGTGTCACACTCGTGACCGATGCGTCTCCTTCGTGTTTTGTGGCTGTGACGTTAAAGATTCTAACATCCATTTAATGCACAATGAGAGCTGAAAGAACACTGAGGGGATGAAAGCTGCGGAGGAAGAAGCCGGAGCCACATTTGTTCTAGATTTTGACGCAGTGCTGCAGACACACTGAGCTCAGTCTGTCTCATTTGTACAGCAGCATGAATCATGACGATGGCTTGATAACACCAGTGTATATCTGTGTGCGTGTGTGTGTGTGTGTGTGTGTGTATCGTCAGCCGAGAGAGAGGAAACAACCCTTGGAGAGGATTAATTATAAAATACTGCAGGATGTTGAGAGAAATGGGGGGAGAGAAGAAAAGAAGGGGGGAGGAGGAGGAAGAGGAGGAGGGAGAGAGAAAAAACAAGCTCCAGTGCCCTAATTTACTGCTCTCATGGAACGTCAGCACCCCTTCATCTCTACCCCTCCCCTCTGTTCTCATCATCATCATCATCATCATCATCATCATCATCATCACACAGCATCACCACACAACACGTGAAACTCATTTCGCACCATTCAGTCTCTCCCTTCACTCTTTTCCATTATCGTCCCTGCATCCATGTCTTGGACCTCCCTCTTCACTCTGCCCCAGATAAAATGGAGGTCTGTCAGTCCCCCCTGTCTCTTACAACCGCCCCCACCTCCCCACCTGCATCAACCCCTCTGTGTCGCAGGTGCAGGGAGGCGGGGGGGGGCAGCTCGTGTCGTTCCCTCCGTCCCTGTCCATTACACTCAAATATTCATGCGCCCGATCTGCACCGCGCAACAAGCCATGATGTCGGCTGGCAACAGACTCCCAGTTTCCATGGCAACCTCCATCCTCCCTCCTCCCCTGCTCTCGCTCTCTCGAGTCTGCTGGGTGTGCACAGAGAGGAATGGCGGCAGCGGTGATTACCTCCCTGGCAACATGGAGCCAAAAGAGGGGCTGGTCATGTCGGCGTCTCGAAGAGAGGATTTTTGGTTTGAGAGAATTAAAGAAAAAATGAATATATGATATCACATGTTTATGTGTTTTATACTAAATAGAAGGAACACAAAAATCTAAGGAGGCAACCTCATGAAGTGTTCCTCCGCTCTCTGCCAGCTCGGCCTCCCTCTGCTCCCCCCCCCCTTTTCCCCCCCCCCCCCCCCCCCCCCCCCCCCCCCCCCCCCATAAAGACGGACAGAGACTATAAGCTGCTTACTGTAATACAGCAGCACAATGGCTTCTAATGCTCTTCCTTTACCCCCACCCACACCCACACCCACCACCCACCCACCCACCCTGCCTGCCTGGAAAAACAAATTGTAATGCTGCACGCTTCCCCCTATCCTCACTCGGAGCCGCTGCCTCCGTATCGTCTGTGGACGGGACGTGACACTGCAGCCCTTTAATGGAACACTTGACCCGTCCGTCCTTTATCTCATCAGAGTGGAGCTGTGACTCACGTCTGCTCTGCCCTTCTCTCCCTGTCCACCGAAGCTCACTCCAGTCATTGTTTACAGGCCTGATCTTTTCCTCCTCATCGCCTTCGCCGCCATCATCGCCACACGCTCCACAGAGCGTCGTGCGCGACGGTCCTGACGCCGCAGCTGCTGTACATTCACATCTGTGCATTCTTTTGTCTGATGTGGGTCATGTCTGTCTCTGCCTCCATTTCCTCTGCTGTTCTGCAGACTCCATTTTAAAAACCAGGAGGAGATAAGCACGAACGGGCGTAAAAAAACAACGTGTTCTCAGAAGAACAGAGGGAGGACGGGAACAAAGAGAAGACAATAGGTTGCAGGGAGAGAGAGGTGAGGAAAGGAGACAAGGAAAGCAGGAAAAAAAAAAAAACATCAGGGAGAGTCTGGTATGGGGGCTGATTCTTGCCAGTAGGGGGTTAAGTGTTACCATGGTTACGAGGGAAAGGAGTGATGTCATCGGCTCCAACATGTGTATGTGGTGGGGGTACTTTAGGGAGGCTGGAGGTGTGAGTGTGTTGTGAGCATCAGCAGTTTACTGTCTCACATCGGGATGGAAACAGAAAGGAGGTCGTGCATCTGGATTTTCAGGAATTTGATGTTAAAGACGATCTGAGATGAAGACCGACACTGCGCCTTTGTTTGAAATCAAGAGCACACGCTCCAGTAATAAGATTCTTTACTGACATCATCAGATGGTTTGGTGATCATTTAATACATGAATCAAAGTCAAATGATGACAAATCAACTGAATCTGGTTTGAAGAGTCAGGTGATGTCGTTTTGAAAGACTGGATCATTTGACGTTTGTAGGTGATATATAGAGAAAACTGTAAAAGTGATGCTCCCTGAATAGATCCATACATTTGCATGTACTGGGAACCAAGAAATATAAGAGACTGAGTATAACCTCTAAATGTCACTGTGGATGTAGGTTACTCATCTTCACCCCATCTTCAACCTCTTAGAGGGGGGGGGGGGGGTAATACCTAATGTGGGACACACACATACACACACACACACACACTCACACGCACCTCATAAAAAGCCTTATATGCCACACCCAGACATATATTGCCCCCAGAGGAAATCAGACTGCAGGCGGAACCAATGTAGGTCAATGAAACTGACGACCTCCATCAAAGTGTACGGACAGACAGGGGGCAGGAGGGGGGGGGGGGGGAGGGGGCGGGGTTTGAACTGTTTCCAGGAAGAATCAGTGGTTTCACCATCACAGTCACAAAAACAATGGCCGACACTAACGCTCTGTGTGGTTTTACGGATAGAAATGTGTGACTTTAGGTTCTGAACGCCATCTGGTGTCGGGTTTTTCGTTTTAGTTGTGAAACTGACAGGAACCTAGCGGAGGATACTTTTGGCAGTGAATAAAAAAATAAAAAAGGGGTGAAAAAAAAAA
>JAFBJT010001824.1:34284-53509 GCA_016785325.1 Chascanopsetta lugubris
AAGGAACCACAGAACATCTAGTCTATCATGACTCAGAAGTACAAACTGGTAAAAAGCAAAAGTAACAAATGCAACATCTGCACACACATACTTCTTCCTGACTGCATCTTGAAGGTGACACACAATCCAACATGTGACCCTCACATCACGCTCAGTGGGCGGGGCTGACGAGTCACATGACAAAATGTCATACATCTCAGGTAGGTTGAATGAAGAAAGGCAGACGCCATGTTGCCTGGACAGAGCTCCTCCCCTGCTCCTTACTCAGCACATCCACCCCAAAGCTCCTCCCCCTCCTGCCTCACCCACTCTGCACGGAAACAAGCCCCCATCTGCCCCCATGCCCCGCCCCCTCTCCATGCAGCCCCCCAGGCTTCACTCCTCCCCAGAGACGGGGAGACATGTGGACACATGTGGACTCCTTTACATGCAGAGTCAAATGAGGACTGAGACAGAGACAAACTAAGGGACAAACTGCTGAGTCAGTCACAGATGAGAAGCGCCGCCCACACAAACAGGTGACAGCCCATTCACATGCAACCAACCAGGATGGACAAGGGCCCTGGGACACAACTAAAGATATGAGACAACATGCAGGAGAACCTGTGGTCAACTTCAGTCGTCTTTAAAACTCAAAAATGTTTAGTCCGTCCACGTACTACTGAAAAAACATGGTGGCCTCAGGAGAGTGGACCCACACCTCATGGAAATGTACATTAATGGGTGCATTTTATGGTATTTGGAAAAAAGATATTTGTGATATAGATTCATGAAAATGTCAGAATGCAAAACATTGTTTTTATAATATTTTTCATAAGAGACTAAAATGAACAAAATCCTAGACTGCACCTTTAAGAATATAAAATGTGGACTCACCCATGCTGACAAGAAGAAAGTTGGTTGTTAAAAACATAATCAATGACTCATGTCGAGTCACATCAATATTTACTTCACATTTAATCTCTCTTCAGTCTCTGACGTAGACAACGTAGTGACGCAACAGACAATGAAAAACAACGTTCATAGGAGGTTTAGAAAAACTCCACTCAGGTCAGAGCCAATGCAGACTGCGCCCCCTGCCGTTTGAAAAGAGCGTCGCGATTCATTTCTCATCTGGACGCTTCAGTCGTCAGAGAATGTGATTTACGACACGTCGCAAATCAGAGTTGGGTCGTTTCCGCTCGTTAATTTAAAAAACGCGATTGAAGGTTAAATGTTTAAATTAAAATGTGTTGAGTGTCTGATAAACTTTACATGTAACAGAACAAACAAAGCTGAAAACACCAGACACTGATGGCGTTAACGAGCACGGTCAAACTGGCGTGTGACGTCACTCACCTGACACGAGGAGCCCAGGACACAGGTGCTCGGTCTTGTTCCAAACGAACTTCACCTGAAAACGAGCAGAGATGATGAAGGAGCAGAAACGTGGAAATAAAGACGAGTTCTGTCTCAACCGGGAGACCCGGACCCGTCCGAGACCTGGACCCGTCTGACTCAGAGCAGGCGGCCCAGCGTGGGCTCTGATCCCGCAGGAGACAACTACTGCACGTACCGAGCAGGAGAGAGAGAGGCAGAGTGAGGTAGTGGGGGCGTGGCTTTATATAATCTACGTCAGCAGCTGACTGAAGTCACGTGATCGATGCTGGACTCATCTGATCACCGCTGCTCATACCTGATGGGTCCTCGTCACACCTGCTGACCCTGCAGTGACGTCATCATCCGAACTTTCATTTCAACTCACCATGCTGCAATCTGATTGGCTGTCAGTCTGCTACAGCGACCGGCGCTGGCCCGCGCCGAGCGGACGCACAAGTCCCTCACCACCGTCCCATTCGAAGTGAGCTGAGCGCAGAGTGAACACAGCACCGCGGACAGACCGACGACACACAGTCCATGGGTGAGGGCAACATGTTCACAGTGCAGAGCGTCACCGAGGGTGAGACGTGTCATGGCCACATATTAATATGTCACATGACACAACGATATATAGTCAATATTATCACATTCAACCACACTGATCATCTGCAGAGATCAATGAGTCTCAGTTAGTGACATGATGAGGCCGCCAGAGGGAGCTCTCGTTCAACACACAGTGTCTGCACTGACAGATACGGAGACGTTAAATGTTAAAGGTGCAGTCTGCACAGACATTGACTGTGCAGACGTCAGTATAAAAATATGTTCATGTAAATTTAGATACAAAAAAAACATGCAAGGAGGTCAAATGTTCCCAGATATGTTCAGTATCCTTCACGTGCCGTTTGCACCGATGCGTCACATGAGCGTCCACCTATGTGTCAAACCCTCCTGCGCAGCAGTTAGCGTTATCAATACATTTATTTGAAGGTGTTGATCTGACTTTGCATTGCCTAGCAGTCACATAATGATATCAATGCACGTGATACTAATTCATGGTTGGTTGGCAAGATGTAGTTTGCCCCAGAGGAGGCTCTGTGAATATGAGGTCATTTTGAAAAGTTTGGCATTTCACATTTTCACATTTGGGGCTGACGAGTCACATGACAAAATATCTAACTCAACATCTCAGGTAGGTTGGATGAAGAAAGGCAGGCGCCATGTTGCCTGGACAGAGCTCCTCCCCTGCTCCTGACTCAGCACATCCACCCCAAAGCTCATGCCCCGCCCCCTCTCCATGCAGCCTCCCAGGATTCACTGCTGCAGTCAGTGAATGTTGGAAGGTCACAAGAGAGACGGTGAGACATGTGGACAAATGTGGACTCCTTTACATGCAGAGTCAAATGAGGACTGAGACAGAGACAAACTAAGGGACAAACTGCCGAGTCAGTCACAGATGAGAAGCTCCGCCCACACAAACAGGTGACAGCCCATTCACATGCAACCAACCAGGATGGACAAGGGCCCTGGGACAAAACTAACGACAGGAGACAACATGCAGGAGAACCTGTGGTCAACTTCAGTCGTCTTTAAAACTCAAAGATGTTTAGTCCGTCCACGTACTACTGAAAAAACATGGTGGCCTCAGGAGAGTGGACCCACACCTCATGGAAATGTACATTAATGGGGGCATTTTATGGTATATGGAAAAAAGATATTTGTGATATAGATTCATGAAAATGTCAGAATGCAAAACATTGTTTTTATAATATTTTTCATAAGAGACTAAAATGAACAAAATCCTAGACTGCACCTTTAAGAATATAAAATGTGGACTCACCCATGCTGACAAGAAGAAAGTTGGTTGTTAAAAACATAATCAATGACTCATGTCGAGTCACATCAATATTTACTTCACATTTAATCTCTCTTCAGTCTCTGACGTAGACAACGTAGTGACGCAACAGACAATGAACAACAACGTTCATAGGAGGTGAAGAAAAACTCCACTCAGGTCAGAGCCAATGCAGACTGCGCCCCCTGCCGTTTGAAAAGAGCGTCGCGATTCATTTCTCATGTGGACGCTTCAGTCGTCAGAGTGTGATTTACGACACGTCGTAAATCAGAGTTGGGTCGTTTCCGCTCGTTAATTTAAATAACGCGATTGAATGTTAAATGTTTAAATTAAAATGTGTTGAGTGTCTGATCAACTTTACATGTAACAGAACAAACAAAGCTGAAAACACCGGACACTGACGGCGTTAACGAGGAAGGTTAAACTGGCGTGTGACGTCACTCACCTGACAGGAGGCGCCATCACTCATCTGACACGAGGAGCGCAGGACACAGGTGCTCGGTCTTGTTCCAAACGAACTTCACCTGAAAACGAGCAGAGATGATGAAGGAGCAGAAACGCGGAAATAAACACGAGGTCTGTCTCAACCGGGAGACCCGGACCCGTCCGAGACCCGGACCGGTCTGAGACCTGGACCCGTCCGACGCAGAGCAGGCGGCCGAGTCCGTGCCGAGCACGAGGAGGAGAGAGTGAGCGCGACTGGCAGAGGGGGCAGTTTTATATCATCTACGGCTGATTGAGGTCACGTGCTTTGTGCTGGACTCATATACCTTACGGGTCCTCGTCACACCTGCTGACCCTGCAGTGACGTCACCATCCAAACTCTGTTATTACAACTCACTCACTCACTGTCAGCAGAATTAAAGTTACTTTGTTTTCATTTCATTACACTTCATCTGAACTTGAATGTCACATGTTGATCACTGCACCAGATTAAAGCAGGAGCAGTGATGATATGACATAAAATTTATGATGTAACTGACAGAATATAAAATATATAATATAACTGATAAGATGACTCAAGAAACAATATATAATCTGAGTGAAGCACACAGGTATTTAGAAAATGTATTTTGATTCAATCTAATTCTGTGTCACTGCTTCTATTTTCCTCAGGCTGACAACAAACATTCAACACTGGATTTTATCCTAATCCCATGAAGAGCATGGTGATGAAGAGCGTGGTGAAGAGCATGGTGATGAAGAGCGTGGTGAAGAGCATGGTGATGAAGAGCGTGGTGAAGAGCATGGTGATGAAGAGCGTGGTGAAGAGCATGGTGATGGAGAGCGTGGTGAAGAGCATGGTGATGAAGAGCATGGTGATGAAGAGCGTGGTGAAGAGCATGGTGATGAAGAGCGTGGTGAAGAGCATGGTGATGAAGAGCGTGGTGAAGAGCATGGTGATGAAGCATTGTAGCACTCCTACGTGTGTGTTTGGAGTGAGATTTGTGTTGATGAATGAGTGAGTGAATTCCTCCACTGGAACTTTCTTCAGGCACCTGGGAACACACACACACACACACACACACACACACACACACACACACACACACACCTCACACTAGCCTCTGACTGGATAAATCCTAAATACAATTTAGAATGAATAGATCGCCACGAAATATAATCAAACATTAACAGTAAGAAATACAAGCTTTCCAAGGCATTCATTGGAGAAAGCGAGCAGTTTCAAAAATCACACTTTGCCAGCATGTAAACAAACGCATGACGTGACCAGTCATCATGGTGACGTCAATAAGATGTGAAGCGAGCACACAGCTTTAGTGTGTAGGATACAGGATTTATGATCATAGATCCATTTTTATTCTCACTGGCTTTAAATCACTTTTTTCTTAATAATCTAATAAGCTGAACTAACCGTGAGATTCAAACACTGAAACTCTGAAATGTAGCAGTCATTTAATGTGTAAAGAAAAGGAAAATGCTGAATGAGTTTGGTTTTGTTCCACAACTGAGACAAGTTTACAAAATATATGCTTGATGTTCCTTTAATTCAACTCAGTCTGTATTATTGTTTGACCTTTGACCCTAAAACAAACAGGTACTGTAGACGGTGACTTTGTGACTGATCTCCTGCAGCAGCTCTTTAACAGCTGACTCCAGTTCCACCAGTAGCTCCACCTTCACCTCCAGGGTCTGCTGGTTTTCACTGTATGACTTCTCCAGATCTGGAAAATGAAAAACATACTTGAGTCACAGTCAGGCAGAGAAGCCTAAAGTTTAGTGTCAAGGTGTGTGTCTGGGGCCCCGAGTGACAAATGTACAATTCCCTTGACAGACGCCTTTATCCATAAAGTCAGTGGTTTATGATTTCGGGAGAGAAACATGGGGACCCCGGAAACTTCTCAATTGTTACTTCCTTCTGCCCCCCGATGGCTCTTCCCTGTAACAGGGTTCAGGGCCAATTTCGGCCGAGATCCAACACGGCGTCTCACGACAGCAAGGAGGCATCTCTAGTACAGTTAGCGCAGCAGCAAGGGATATCTTTGCAGCAGCTTCTGAGATCACAGGGATCTGACATCTATTCATGAGGCCGATGTCCCAGTGTTTCTTTGTTTGCTGACCTGAACCCTGTCAGGTGAACAGAGGGAGTCTCTCACACATGTTCTGTTTCTGTTCTCTGGACAATAAATAGTTTGTTTCAAGATTACATCATGGCAGAGTGGGAGTGTGTTGTCACAGTGATGTCACCTTTCAATTGTTGAAGTTTCTCACTAGCCTGCAACAACAGGTCTTTGGCTTCCTGTTGCAGTGACTCCGCCCTCTTCTTAGCATCAGCCACACCTCCAGCCTTGTGACCAATCAGCTGCCCCACTGTGGAATATTTCTCCTTCAGGTCTGACTCCAGTTCCTAAACACAGGAAGGTTTTGGTGGAAATTAAATTTTTCATTTTAGGTCTTTTAGAAGATGTGTAGCAACACAGTCGTTCAGTTTCTGATACGTTTACTTACTTTCTTCACATCCTCTGCCATTTGTGTGATGTTTGCTGCATCCTGATTGGTCTGTTCAGAGCTCAAAGTCACATGTACAGCTTTGTCTATTAATGACGTCACATCCTGCTCAAGCCTCTCCAGCCTCTTGGTGGTGTTGTTGAGTTTCAACTCAGCTTCTGCTGTCTCTGATTGGACCTGAACACCACAGACACAGGGTTAGGGTTAAAGGTTAGGGTTAAGTTAGATAGTGAGATCAAAGGATTAGGGGTGTTAGATAGTGAGATCAAAGGGGTAGGGTTAGGGTTGAAGTTTTCAACAACATTCAAACCATTTGAGTGATTTTAGCAGCCGTGCTGGCGGATTGTTGCGGTGTACTTGGTTGGTGTCATTGTCACTGTGGTGATACACCAACATAAACACATGATCAATGAACTGTTTCCTCTGAGGATCAGTCAACAACGAAATGATTTATTATTGATCCATTTGCTACAAGCTCAATGTTTTTGAAAGACAGTTCAGTTGTGATGGTGATAAATAAGAAACGGGTCAGAACTCACCGAGGTCAGCAGGTTGTTGGTGTTCTGGATGTTGGCAGCAGCCTGTTGGATTGCGCTGGTCGCTGCCGTCTGAGCTCTGCGAGCTTCTTCGAGAGCTTTCTGCACCATCTCTGCAGAGTCCTTCACATCAGCTGCCGCCTCACTGAGCAACACAAGAGGCAGGGCACACGAGCCCAGAGGTCCACATGTGAATAAATGACGATTGGAATCGCTGCTCCAGAGTAGGTCTGATTCATCCAGCCAGTCTCACCTGGCGTGACGGGCCTGGTCCAACAGGTTCTCTGCTCTCTGGATATTCTCTGCACTCTGCTGCAGGATGCTCTCCACGTGTCCTAGTTCTCCCACCTTCTGTCGGATCTCCTGGGTCAGGTTTTGCAGTTGCGCAGGCGTCGTTGGCATGTGCATCGCCAGAACCTCATTGGCCACTAGCTCAATGCTCTCCAAGTCGGCAGCGTCCTCTACAGCGACACAACAAGACAACCGAACTTGATGTTTTGCTGATGATCTGATTATATATTTGATCAGAAACTCAAGAACTTAAGAAACCTTCTAGTCTGAGGAGACAGTAACATGTCTTCAATAGGAAGTGTGTGACATACGTGTTAAAAAGTCTCGGATCTGTCTGATGAGAGTCCTCAGCTCCTCGTTGCTCTGGTGAACTTTCTGTTTGGTTCGGTTCGTTTTCACCAGGACATCCTGAGCACTAAGTTTTGCTTCATCTGCCTTTTGCTTGACCTCTGACACCTGAGGACAAACCATAGGTGAGAAAATCCACTCACTTCATCTGAGCTGAAGACATGAAGTAGAAACTCACCATCTTGGAGAGGTTTTCCACTTCCCCGATGGCACTAATAATTTCCTGTTCCGACTCCTGAGCCTTGATCCAAGCGCTGTCAGCCGACTTCACCACACCACCACAACCTTCACCTCTACACGTGACGCACAGATCCTGAGCCTCTGATGGACTCCCACACGTCTGCAGAAGCCACACAGGTTTATCAATGCTACAGAGACGGACCATTCTATGGAGCTCTAACATTCAAATATGTTCAGTTGGCTCCTGCTCTCCCCTACAGGCCTCAACAGGCATGCAAATGAGATGATGGGTAAATGGATGAAATGATGGATACATCAAAGATGGGTGGCTCAGAGATACACAAAAAGACAGATGTTGAAAGTTAGATGTCAATAAACAAATCAGGAACAGTTTATGATGGTCACCTGATGTCTGATCTGTGATAGGTCCAGAGTCTGCAGCTCTCCTGCCAGCTCATCCAGTTTCTGAGCATGTTCTCTGTGACTCCTCCCAAACGATTCTCTGCTTTGGTTCAGTTTGTCCTCTGTGAGGTGCCGTAGAGCTGCAGAGGTTTCCAAAGGGCTTCCAACATCCGTGGTGGATGAGTTGACACGTGATTCAGCTGCCCCCGACTGCAGGAAGTACTTCCTGATGCTGTTCGTTGCCCCTGGCGACAGACCAAGAACAGAACGTTTCAAGGAAGATTCCACCTTTACTCAAGATACTTGTCACAGGACCGAAACATTAGTTTGTTGGTTGGTAAACGGTCTGGATGGTCTTCCAATCACCCACATACATACAAACATTTAGTCCATCTCTTTACAGTACTTTGTATCTATGAGGACATTGGGAAATGTGGGGTTCAAGGGGTAAGAGGACAAGCCCTCTGACCCGTCAGACAGCCAGTCTTCTAAGTCAGACCCAGTCTCTTCACCTCTGATGTCAGAGTTCTTGACGAACTCCACTTGATCCAGCAGCTCCTGAACCGTACGCTCCAGTTTGTGAGCATCTGACATCACAGAGTCCCGTTTAGATCCGACAGCTGAATCCTGTTCCTTTGATGTCATCAGACTATGTTCTGTGTGGTTCAACATCTGGTTCAGCGCACCCATCAGGTCACTGAGGGACAGACAGCAGTCAGCTTCGACTTCACTGTCAACTGCGTTTTGGTCAAGTTGAACAGGAACTCACCTGGCCTGTTGAAGCAGCTGCTGGATCTCAGTGAGGGGCTGTGAAGCCAGGTTCTGGTCCAGGAGGAGCTGGATGTCGGCAGCGCTCCTTTCCATCGTGTCCATGGACTTCCTGTATGGACCGCTCACGCCACTGGCTTTGAGGGCGGTCACCTTGTTGACAAGACGGTGCGTCTGATTGGTCAGCTGACCAATCACATTGTCCCACTCGGCAAAGCAGCGGTGGCAGCGGACACAGTCCGGGAAAGATCCGGTGAATCCACGCGCACACATATCACAACGTGGTCCAGACACGCCCTCCACGCACACACAGTGACCCGTGACTCTGTTGCACTGAGGTCCAGAGACGCCACGAGGGTCGCAGTCACATGCTGAGGACCATAACACACACAGGCAGGCAGGCAGTTAGACGTGTGTGTGTGTGTGTGTGTGTGTGTGTGAGAGAGAAATGTTGGTGACTATAACTGAAATGAAAGTTAAATTGAGTTACTTCACCTGCGGTTAGAACAGAGATAACTTATGACTCGCAATGAATCACAAATGTTTCAAAACTTTTCAAAGTGACCTTTGACCTCAGTTTGTTGCCTTGAACGCACCGTGACATTTGACGACAGGATCTCCCCAGAATAACTCTCTGCACTCGCTGCATGTTCTTCCTCCAAACCCGGGCCGACAGGAACACTGACCACTGATCTGAAAAGATTTTTTTTAAACATCAAAGTCAAACCTTTGATTCAGGAAATATGTAAATATGCTACACAATGATGTTATGATTCTACACTTGAGAATGTTACACTGAATTAAATAAACATAAATCAGATCTTTGACTAAATAATCATAAACAAATGGTGCAATTTATCATTTGAAAGCATTTTCAAATCAGGTGACGTGATTAGTGAAACTGTGTTTTATCAATTGTTACATTTTTAATGATTAGATCCGTTTGTACTAACATCAAATGATAATTCAATGTTATTATCTCTCTCACTACTCTTATTGTTGAGGTTGTACGCACATGTCGCTCTGCTGTGACAGCACATGAGAAGAAGTGTTTGAGGCCCACAGAGAGTGTGCTCAGCGCTCGGCGCTCGGCGCTCGGCGCTCGGCGCTCGGCGCTCAGGTGCTCGGCGCTCGGCGCTGGGCGCTGGGCGCTGGGCGCTGGGCGCTCAGCGCTCGGCGCTCGGCGCTCGGCGCTCAGTGCTCAGTGCTCACCTCATTGCAGGACGTCCCGTACGAGTGTTGAATATCACAGTCGCAGGTCTGACAGCCGCGGCCACTCGCAAAGTTCCAAGTGTCGGGGGCACAGCGGTCACAATGTTGACCCATCACGTTCTCCAGACAGTGACAGTGACCGCTGCTGCGGTCACAGTGACAGTTACCGGAGGATGGACAGCTGGAGGGTGCGCTGCCAAGCTGGTTACATACACATTCTACACAGAGGTTCATCCAGTCAGTTGAGTTCAGTTCATTTTCTTATACAATTTGTTGAGGTCAAGTTTGACTGAGATTTTTGGAAGAAATGTCATATTTGATTCGATTTTTTGATATCCAGGTTCAATAGAGATCTTATCCACATGAAATTATGAAGCCATGATGATCGGTCACTGTTCAGTAATGGACCAATTCAACCCACTAAGTTTTTCATTTATTTGATTATGAAGCAGTTTACTCACTCCTGCAGTCCTGCTGCAGCGCGTCGCCATAGTAACCCAGTTTACAGTTCTGACAGGCCGCGCCGTCGCTGTGGTACAGGCAGCGCAGACACTCGCCTGTTTGAGCATCACATGACTCTGGGTCAAACATGTCAATGTTGCTGTTGCACTGACAGGGCTGACACTGTCCCCCTGGTTCACCCGGGTTTCCATAGTAACCAGGTGAACACTCATCACAGTGGGCACCTGGACAAGACAGGATATGAGAGTACATGATGACTTTGTAGTGAAAGAGTAAAGATCATTATGAGCTAAAGTAAATATTTCAGGTGAACCATCAAAATACATTTTCAACTGATCTGCAGCATTTCCTCTTTTCCTGGAACTGACCTCCTGACCTCAAACTAAGTCAAGTTACCAGGGACTTGAATCTGCATCAACAGCTACTGAATACAAAGTCAATATTGAATAAACCAAATCAAGAAGGTGGTGTTCAGGTCCAATCAGAGAACGCAGAAGCCGGGTTGAAGCTGAACAATGCCACCAAGAGGCTGCAGAGGCTCGAGTGGAATATTTCTCTACGATAGTTTGACAGGGAACAGAAAACCAGTAGTAATGTGATGTTATTTTGTTCAAAGTCATAAAACACATCTCACCTCTGTATCCAGACTCACAGACGCAGATCACCTGCTGCCAGTCGTCACTACGGTAACAGCTTCCAGCAAACTGCCGCTGGCTTCCTGGGCCGTCAGGACACATGCAGGGACGACAGTGGTCACCCGAACCCAACGTGGGGTCACCGTAGAAACCGTCGAGACACCTAAACACAAGTGAGAGGAATGGAGCTGATGTGATGTCAACAAACCTTAGTGCGGTTGCGGTGTCAGGGTGAAATCAAAGCAACACCTGTCGCAGCTGTGTCCGCTACTCTGGTCCCTGCAGTCCACACAGGAGCCCGTGACCAGGTCACACTCGTCAGCGTGTCCGTTACACGCACATGGACGACAAGTAGGAAAACCCCAGTGAGCCGGCAGACAGCGATCGCACTGTCGACCGTAAGCTCCGCCAACACACTCGCACTGACCGCTCAGCTGGTCACAGAAGGGAGTGAGAGAACCTCGAGTGTCACATCCACATTCTGATCAAAACATCAGAGAAGATCAGGGTTTGACTTTTCACCACATGACCGACACAAACTTTGCTAAAATAGGGTTAATAAAGTGTTTTATTGCCATGAAACTTAAGATTTCTAGTTCATATTTACAAGTGCAACACAATACCCTTGTACTGTGTAGGTGTGTACATGCATATCTGTTGATAAGTTGTAGAAGTCCAGTACCTCTGCAGCCACTGGGGCCAAACTGGAAGGTGGTGGGAGAACATCTGTCACAGCTTCTTCCAACAACACTGGGACGACACTGACACTGACCTCCGCTGGGCTCACACACACTGCTGAGGGAGCCCTGAGGGTCACACTGGCATTCTGTGCAAGAGAGGCAACAACTCAAACAACTTCCTCACACACAAGCTAGTTCCACTCATGTGACATTTTCTTGAGTGAGTTATTCTGAATTTTGATGATGTTCCACCTCCTTCAGATCCAGGATACTTGGAAGTTTCGAATTCATCAAACAACTTTGACCCATCAATTCAAACTTGCTTTGTAAAATCATTGAAAAAAATGTGTTAATAATTCATCAATAATCACTCATATATATGCATGATGTTCACACACACACACACACAGTGTAAGGAGTCATGTGATGAAGGTTGCACTGATGATGGACCTTTAGCTCCCTGATGCAACAAGGCGGAGATGCTGAAGATGAAGTTCTGGCAGATGTCCGTCATCGTCGTCTTGACGACACTCTGACTGTTTTCTAAACAACGATAACGCTGGAACGTTTCCCAGTCGTTGTTCCCACTGGACTCTCTGCCCTCAGATGCTGTGAAGATCTCCAGGTTTTTACAGTGCGGCATCAACACGATCTGAGGGGTCCACAGAAAACACCAATGTAGTATATTCACCTATATATATATATTCAGTAAATACTTTGTATATATATACATTTAATTATGTGTTTACAGTTACATGTTATATGTTATATGTAATATTCAGATGTACTATGAATGAACAGTTTTCACTGTGTGTTTACAGTTGTACAATGTAATAAATATATTAGTATGTTCTGATGTGTATCGTTCTAAGTCATCAGCTCTGATGAAACATCTTTGCTCACAGCTTAGTCCAGTTTCCTGTGAACACCTTGTGGTGAAGCTCAGCTTGTGTGTGCATGTGTGAGAGTGTGTGTGTGTGTGTGTGTGTGTGTATACCGAGTCAATGAGTGTGTATGGGCTGTGGACGTCAGTCAGGGGTGAGTAGAGCGTCAGACTCAGCTGGACGGTGTAGTTGAGCTCAGATTCAAAACAAACGGGTCGAGGTAGAATCATGAACCTGGCGACAGGGTTTTCGATTGTCTCAGTTTGAAAATGAAGATGAAGATGAGCTGGAATGATGTGAAACACAATTCATTTCAACATGAAGGTTCAGTGAGAGTAGGACAGGATGTTACCGTGAACCAGGAGGGAGTGAGATCATCTGGTTGTCATCATCAGGAACAGTATTCACACAGCGGCTGTCTGCTGTGATTGGTCCAGGCCTCATTACTGTCATCAACACCTCCTCCCACTGGTCGGGCAGCTGCATGAACAAAAACACAGAACACATCTGACTTTAAAATCACCTTTTTAAACACGCTCATGGTTTTTACCTCTTCATCTGATTTACAACCCTGACCACTAAATGATCATACATCATCGGTACTGTGTCCACAGCTTCATTTGTAAAGTTGGAGGTTGAGTCCACATCTAAATTCAATTCTGATGTTTACAGATGCTTGGAGATCTCGGGGCTGCACACTGCCAAGGGTTAGGGTTAGGGTTGGGGCAATAGAACTAGACTGCCCCAATCCACAGAACACTTGCAATGAGTACTTGGACCTATGGAGATTTCTCAGCCCAACACATCCCAGAAGTCACGCCACTCGATTCCAGTAGCAATGTGTGATGTGGGAGGTGCCGGAACATGTTCCAGCTGGATACAGCACAGATTAAGCAACGGATGTATTTTGTTTTAAATCAGATCAGATTAAAGTTTCTGAAAAATACTGAGAATAAAGTTACACTCTGACATCGATTAAACCTGAGACGTTTCAGAGCAAACATCTCCATGTGTCACTATCATATTCTGTTTCTATGGTAATGTCCAAAGTGATGATTTCTGCAGGTGGGAGGGGCCACACATGCTTACATTATCTTACCTGCGGCTCATAGCGGATGATGATGTCATACTCCATGGAGTGAGGGATGTTATTGATTGAAAACTCCAGGAAAGCTCCCTCTGGGACATGTACCAGACCGACACCTGTCCAGGTGGGACTACGGTCGAGGGGGTGTGGCCTTGGAACAATGGTCACGCCCTAAAGAGACAAAATGAAAGCATGACATGACCTCTGACCCTCAGATAGTTCATAAACATTTTGGAAGATGAAAAATCACAGAAATTAACATTAAAGTTAGATAAATGTTGGCTGGAGACTCTTTGCAAAGAGATTTCAAAGTGCTAGACGTTAAAGTTTTATATTTCTTTCGAGTCAATATTTCTTCATTTTTATATTTGATCACTCATCAAAGATTCGTAACCACTCTGACATCAAAGGTATTCTGGATTAAACAGCTGATTTTTAAGTTTAAAGCTCTGGTTGTTGATCCTGGAAAATAGAAGCAGGAATAAGTCCCACCCCCATCAGCACTATCATCAAAGCTGCACCCCCAGGGTGAAGTGTCGTCACTATGCGCGTGCCCACAGCTCTGTGCGTGTTCCGCCTCTTTGCCCGTTGATTTGAATGAACCAGGAAGTAGGAGGAGTTAGACATCAGCAAGATGACGATGAGTGACTCGCCCACAATTTGCTTCCAAAACACTCGGAAACCAACGGGAGACGTCACAGATGTTATGCTATGTCCATCTTTATATACCGTCTGTGGTCAACACCTGTGTCCATGTTTTCCTGTTTTCAACAGGTGTGCAGATGAGTCTCAGGAGCCGAGAGAATTCGAATACCTTGAGGTCTGATCAACAGTTCAGAGGTCAACGGGTAAAAAGTCACTCACAGGTCCGAATGTGGCGTCTTCAGCTTCATAGGTGTAGTGATCCAGACCAATGTAGTAGAACCCAGACTGGACCTGATCACAGCGACGGCCAAACATGTGATCTCTGCACACACACTGACCGCTCACCTGGTCACACCTTCCAAAAACAGGAAGAGGAAAACGTTTACAAAGACAAAGTTTCTACATGAACGTAAATGATCGATGTTTGAGATTTCACTGTGACGAGATCCAAGAGCATCACATCAATGTGGAACACTCACTGGTTGTTAACAGCTCCTCCAAGGTCACAGTCACATGGTCTGCAGCCGTCCATATCATTACTGAGACCCCAATGTTCCGGCTGACGTGCGCGCGCACACACACACACACACACACACACACACACACACCTTAGAGGCTGAGTGATTCTGAGAAGTCCCAATTTCCCCTCATCATAAAAAGTGATGTTCTCACCACACACTGGTCACAGTCTCGTCCATTCACCAGCCGTTTACAGAAACAACTTCCTGTTTCACTGTCGCAAGGGTTTCCACCAGGAAGCGTCCCCAGAGAACTGCAGGTACATGCTGCCGTGTACAAATACACACAAACACAGTGACAATACTGCAACAAGTACACACAGTGAAAATAACCACTGACACAACTGGTGTACAACACTTAGTTCTGACAACACAATGATACTACCCATAGTCTGTGTCCATATTTGGAGGTCGTCTGTTGTGTTGAGCTGCGTGTTGTGTTGTGTTGTGTTGTGCCGTGTTGTGTTGTTAGGTTAAGGGTGTTCTAATGCTTTTTGTGTTGTGTTGTTGTTGCATGTTGTGCTGTGTTGTCTTGTGTTGAGCTGTTTGTTGTGTTGTTAGGGTTAGGGTGTTCTGATGGTTTTCTATTGTGTTGTGTTGCGTTGTGTTGCGCGTCATGTTGTACCTGAACATCCCTCAGGTGTGTCACTCAGGCCGTAGTGTGCCTGTCTGCAGCGGTCGCAGCGTTCTCCTTCCACATTGATTTTACACCGACACTGACCAGCAATCAGACCCAGTGTGACGTCGGTCATCTGGTCACATGACCCTCCGTGAAGAGAACCCAGCGGGTCACAGCTACAAGCTACGTTGATGCACAAAGGTCGGCGGTCAGAGGGATCTACAAGATTCCTGTAAACTTCTAGTTTTTTTATCTCAAATGTCAAATCAAATGATAAAATCATGACATCAACCAGAGGTCACGGGAGCATAGGGTCAGAGGTCATGGGGACACAGGGTGAGAGGTCACGGGAGCATAGGGTCAGAGGTCATGGGAACACAGGGTGAGAGGTCACAGGGACACAGGGTCAGAGGTCATGGGGACAAAGGGTCAGAGGTAAGAGGTCACAGGGACACTGGGTCAGAGGTAAGAGGTCACAGGGTCAGAGGTCAGAGGTCAGACTCACGTTGGCAGACGTTGGGGTCCCTGGCGTCTCTCTCCGGGGGCTGGTAGTAGAAAGGTTTACACTGTTCACAGTTGTTTCCGGCCGTGTTGTGTCGACAGTCGTCGCAGACGCCGCCGCTGACGTTTCCCGAAGCCACAAACACGGCTATGTCAAAGTGACATGAGTCGGAGTGCTGGTTACAGTTACACCCTGTGCACACCACAGAAGAAGAGTCACACTGATGCTAACATGTCGGACTCACTCTTTCATTTGATGTTCCAGGTGAGTGAGGAGCAACAGGTCAGTCAAAAGCATGTTTCACCAGGACAGGATCAATACAGGACAGAACAATAGAAACCGATGGAAGGCAGTTCAGGATAGAATCAACTATCTAGAGGATATTACAAATTAAACTCAACGAGTAGCTGGCGGGATGGTCGAGAGACATAGAAGTCACTAGAGCAGTAGGGGGCAGTAGAGAGCAGAGAGGGAACAGTAGCTCAGTTGGTAGAGCTACTGCCTCACAGCTTGAGGTCCTGTGTTGGATTCCCAGGAGGAACACTTCAGTGTGGAGTTGCATGTTCTCCCCGTGCCCCCCGGGGGATTCCTCCTTCTAATAAACATTGCGAACCTGACCGCTGACGACGCGGGGAAACGGCTGCCCACTGCTCCTCGCTGGCCCCCAAGGAAGGACAAGCCAGGATGGGCCAAACGCAGAGACTGAATTTCACCGGCATGGAGAGTGTGTGCGTCCCCACATGTCATGTGTGATTAAGAAGCATGATCTCAATCTGAGCTCTGATCTTAGAGGGCAGGAGAGGAAAGACTGACTCTTGCAGGCGTTTGTGTTCCGGCCTTCTGCTGGTCTCCAGGGGAGGTCGTGGTAAAAGTCCTGACATCGTTCACAGTTCAGACCTTTGGTGTTGTGGTTACACCTGCAGTGACCATGAACCTGCAGACAGGAAGTGACCCCACCAATGAAAGACAACGCTTCTCATTATCATCAACACTATATCAGTATCTCCTATAAAATCCAGTTTACAAATCCCAAACCCGGACCGTGACCTCTGCAGGACTCACCATGCCGTCCTGCATCTGTCCATTACCATGAACAGGAGCACATTCAGAGGCGTGGCCATAGCAGAAGCAGTTTCCTCTGACGACCATGTCATAGATGGCGTAATAGTACTTCTCTTTGATCTCCATACGAGAGTCGAGCAGATTGTCTCCGAGCGTGTGCAGTTTGGTAAATTTCACTCGCAGGTTAGTGATTTTCAACAAATCTGAAAAAACAAAATCACCTTCTATCAACATCAGAGCAATATTTATTGAAAAAGATTATAAATACATATCAGTCGTCGATTTAAGGAAATATACTCTGGATTCTGGGGCTGTACGGGTCATTGATCCGGAACGCCGGATCCAGAACTCGGAAAATAACCTGGAGGGAAAAAAGGCACGCCACCAAGTTGTGACGTAAAAGAGAGTTGTGAGGTAATAGATTACAGTGACTACAGTCAGAGTAACAGAGACATAGAAGAAACAGAGCACTGAGGGAGGAAGGGAAGAATCCTGGACTGAGCTGAGAGTCATGAGGTCAAAGGGCAAAGGAGAAAGAAAGGAAGCGGTACCTCTCCTTCAGTCGACGGCTCAATGTCGGAGTAACGTGAGTCACAAATGACATCATCCACCTTCTGCATTGGACCGTGGGAAATGTCGGGAAAAGACGTTTCACAGTCGTAAGCAAAGTAACGATAAACCTGCCAGGTCTCCCCAAAGTCCGCTGATCGCTCAATCACCATGGCAGCAGGACGGAACGTCTGCAGAGACAAACAGCAACACAAATATAATATTATTCCTCTACAAGTTCCTTCACACGCGGCTTTGAGCTGCAGCGGGTTAGCACGGCTAATTAGCACGGCTAATTAGCACAGCTAAGCCTTGTTAGTAAGGCTGATAACGAGCTATCACCACAGTGACCGTGTGTTTGATGACATCATTAATATTATTGACCAGGTTAGCAATGGACTGATCAGCTGATTTCACTTTAGTGAACACACGGTTGAAAGAGTGAGTGTTAGAAAACGTATTACCCAGAATCCTCTACTTTCACAGGAACTAACCTTAAAGGTCATGATGAGGTGAGTAAAGTGAAACTCTGCCTCCAGGTTCAGCTGAACGGTGACTTTCTCCAAACCTGTGACAGAAGAACAAGAGTTACAGGTGAGAGGAACCTGGAAGGTTCACAAACGACAGGGAATGAATGGTCAGTGATTAGCTGTCGTTTGATTGACAGCTAACTCTGGATCCAGAGTTAGCTGTCGTTTGATTGACAGCTTACTCTGGATCCAGAGTTAGCTGTCGTTTGATTGACAGCTTACTCTGGATCCAGATCTGCAAGATCACTGGTTTTCAAACACTGGCCTCCAGGGGGCACCAGTCAAGAGTTTGAAACTGACTCACGGTGAAAAGAATTGTGGTTTCTATTGGTTGAATGATGTTATTCAAAGGGCTCAGAGGATTGACCTCTGACCTTTGACCCTCACCGTTCTCTGACTGCCACCATGTCTTCAGTCTGTTTGGAGCAAATGTCGTCACAACGTTCTCAATGCGATGACTGTTCGTCTGATTGGTCACTTCGTCATACAGCGCCACCGAGTGGCAGACAAAACACTTTTTCTCCTCCTGAGACAGAAAGAGAGACAGAGACATAATGCAAAAGACAGACAAAGAGAGAGAGACAGTGAGGGAGAGAGAGAAACAATGAGAAAGACAGAGAGAGAGACAAAGAGACAGAGAGAGAGACAGACAGAGAGAGAGAGACAATGAGAAAGACAGAGAGAGGCAGAGACAGACAGAGAGAGAGACAAAGAGACAGAGAGAGAGAGACAAAGAGAGACAATGAGAAAGACAGAGAGAGGCAGAGACATAATGCAAAAGACAGACAAAGAGAGAGAGACAGTGAGGGAGAGAGAAACATTGAGAAAGACAGAGAGAGACAAAGAGACAGAGAGAGAGAGACAATGAGAAAGACAGAGAGAGGCAGAGACAGACAGAGAGAGAGAGACAATGAGAAAGACAGAGAGAGGCAGAGACAGACAGAGAGAGAGAGACAATGAGAAAGACAGAGAGAGACACAAAGAGACAAAGAGAGAGAGACAATGAGAAAGACAGAGAGACAATGAGAAAGACAGAGCGAGAGAGACAATGAGAAAGACAGAGAGGCAGAGACAGAGAGACAATGAGAAAGACAGAGAAAGAGAGACAATGAGACAGACACAGAGAGAGAG
>JAFBJT010001824.1:56157-72251 GCA_016785325.1 Chascanopsetta lugubris
CCCCCCCCCCCCCCCCCCCGTTTACCTCTGGCAGGATGGAGATAAGTTCTGGAGGATGCCCGAGTGCTACATCAGAGGGAGCACCATCAAGTATCTGCGCATCCCAGACGAGATCATCGACATGGTGAAGGAGGAGGTGGTGTCAAAGGGCCGCGGACGCGGAGGTTCCCAGCAGAACAAGCAGCAGGGCAAAGGAAGGGGAGGAGTCGGCAGAGGTGGGTGGAAGTCCCTCCCACTGTTATAGACATTTAGAGAAGTACATGTCACAACATCAATATACTGAACAAATCTGGCAAGTGTTGATGTTAGGCGGAAATGGGAAATCTAAACCATGTCGGTCACATCGTTAACATATATTTTGCTATCTTCCCTCGTGTCCCTGAAGGTCTGTTTGGTGGACGCGGCAGAGGACTGAGCGGCCCTGGTCGGGGTCAGCAGCAGCAGCAGCAGCAGCAGCAGCAGCAACAGCCGCAGGATAAGAAACAAGGGAAACCACAGGGAATGAAAAACCAGCACTGACGGACAACATGGCACCCTCATCAACGCACCCTCTTATTTGATCATTACTCCTCCTGCACATGAAGATAACTCCGGTGTTTCCCTCAGCTGAGATGTTTGTCAGGACCGTTCGCTGCAGAAGAGAAGTCGAGAGAAAATTGTGCACTTGCACTGAATTTTTGTTTTTAGCATCTTTAAGTTGGTATGAATCTTTTTTATGATCTTCCACCAGTGTATCAGGCAAACCTGATAAATGTCTCCTTTAGGGTTCATTTGTCATGGGAATCATCACAACTCGCGTCGATTGTTCAAAGAAAGAGTTCATCGCTTTGTGCACTGGAATGTGATCTTTGTTTTTATTTCCTCGGGTGCAGTTCTGCCCAGCCCCAACGTGATTTCTTTATTTGTTGACTTGCTCTTTTATTTCTGTGTTTTGTGACATATTGATGTTTTCAAGGGTTTTGTTTTTGCAGTCAATCACAGCAGGTGACCAGTCGAGCAGCAGTCACAGGGGTTGGGAGGCGGCATGTGATGATTGACACTTCTGTTAAAGCATTTATGAGACGACACACACACACGATAAGAATGGAAAAGAAACGTTTCTCATGTTCATAAGTCTGACGTCGGTGAGTCCAACACGTGTCTGGTTGGTTGGATATCATTTTATTTTTGTATCAAAAGACAATGTTGTAAGTTATTTACACAGAAACATGAGAATAAAACAACTTTTGTTAAGGAGTTTGTATTTATTTGTGGTTATAGATTTGACCAGTATTGGCTTCTTTTTGTCTTCATATTCAATATTTGGAAATAATTTTTTGCGTACCTGTCACAACAGTAACATTAATGTGTCCTTTTAAGTATCAACACATTAAAATTGGTTGTGAATCTGCTGTAAAGTTAGGTGTTTCTCATGTTCTCTCCATGGGCTGCTGTTCTCAGTCTCTCCATTAGGTGTCACCCTTGAGTTATCAATAATCTGGGTCTTGACGTCCCCTCCAACGTCACACCCTCATGTGGGTGTTTTTAATTGTTAGAACCCTTTGTTTTGCAGCTCTGTTATCGACACTCCTCTTTTAAAGGTACATCATGTATGATTTAGGGACATCTAGTGGTGAGGATGCACATTGCAGCTGAATACGCTTTACATCACTCTTCCCTTCCAAGCATAGGAGAAACTACAATGGCCATCAACTTGACCTTCATGACCTTTTTACTAATTTATACAAACAATGCGATGAGGAACCAAATATGTCTTAACTTGACCTGAAGGTTCATCCCAGATGTTATCTATTCAATAAACTCTGGATTTGGTTTCATAAAACCAGATTAAAGGATATGTGAGTAACGTCTGTTTTGCATTTTCTTCTTATAAACCCTCTTTAATATAAGGAGACAAAAATCTAACAATTCATTTACGTGCCTCCATAATGTAAAAGTGGGGCAGCCGAGACGAGTGGAAGTGAACGTGTGGGAGAGGACGGCCAGAGGGCAGCATGGCCTTTGAAATGTAATTAAATTCAACATGAAGTCTCTGCCAAGGCGCCTGCACCGCCTGGAGGTTTATTTTAATGGCTCTGAGACCAGACAGAGAGATGGTTTGAATGTGGGGAATTTCATTTTTCTCCCTCTCGGAATAAATTCATGCATAATGTCCAGGATGGCATTTCTGTTTTCCACTGCCTCTGAAGTCAGTGCTCAGAGAGCGTGCTAAATCATATCATCTCGTTGCAAGGCGGAATTGTTGACCGTGCTAACAGGCTTGGACTTTGTGTGTGTGTGTGTGTGTGTGTGCATGTGCAAGGGGTGTTGAGTCTAATCTCAGTGCTACTGAGTCGTCCTCTTTTCCACCCACACATTTCTGCCTCGCTCGCTCTCTCAGTCTCACTCTCTCACTCTCTATACCTCCCTACAGCTCCATCACAACTAAATCCCTAATCCTTACCTTAAACTTAAACCGTTAAAGTCTAAACCTCTGGGTGATACCTGGTACCAGGAGCCGAAACCCAAGCTTGGGCAGCATCAGTCATTATTACCATGAAAAAGTCGTTGTGGAAATTCTTTTTCTTATTTTGGGGCTGCACTGTAGTTGGATACACATATATGTTTAAAGGTCCACCAAGTAGAATTTTGTGACATCTAGCGGTGAGGTTGCATGTTGCAGCTGTACACTCCCTCACCTCGTCCTTCCAAGCATGTGGAGAAAGCTATGGTAGCCTTCAGCTATCAGTAAAACTCCATTCTGGGCTCTAGTAAAAACACAGTGGCCACCACTGAAAGGGCCCACTTTAATTTCAAGTATTAAGGGCTCGTTCTAAAATGATGAAAACAACAATTTCTACAGTCGGTACACATCCGTATAATTATCACATACCCCTTTTCTGTCAGCAGAAAGTAAAATAATGGCATCTAAATCTCACACAACGGACCTTTGAAATCCACGTTTAATAGATTTGCGTAATGTCCCTTTAATCCTCAACATGAACTGGAGATGTCTCAAACGGTAAAGTCTGATTGAAATGTTCATTCTTTGCCCAAATGTCTTTAAATGGTCCTCGCAAAGATATGTATACAAATGTACACACACACACACACACACACACACACACACATACTGCACTCCTCAGCCAATCGTTAGGCCTTCTCTTTTCTCCTGCCTTCACCTGCGTCACTCTGCTTGTGTTGCCATGGTAATCACCGATGCCCCCCACCCCCTGCTCACTGTCTCCATGGCTCCAGCTCCAGTATAGGATGGAGGATGATGCAGGCAGGCTGCACACGTCACTGCATCCCTCGGGAAGGAGGCCTATTTTTACCAGCGGGCACAAAAGCATCCACCCGACATATTTATGGAACCTCGTCTAATCCCAGGCTGCTGGGAAACATTTCCTCTCTCTCTCTCTCTCTCTCTCTCTCTCTCTTTCTCTCTGTGTATTCATCCCAAAGTGCTGCACTTCATTCTGAGGACCACGCACTTTGAATTAGGTTTTAAATAGTCTTGTTTTAGTGTCTGTCGCTCTGATTTGGTGAAACTGAAAGTGGGGATTCCTCACTCTGACTCAGCCTCCACTGTGAGGTCAGAGGTCACGAGTCATCCAGGGAGCAGCAGCTCCGCAGCCGTGACTCAGTGAGGAACGGCACACGAGCGGCTGTGCCACACAGACATGATAGTGAGGGAAGTCGGTTTGTGACGGGTCATTCCGTATCAAGATGACAGCACTTCCTGGAGATGTTATGACCTAATTGTTGAAGAACGTAGCCTGTGTTTGTATTAAACATACACACACACACACAGAGGATCATCCCTGATGTAAATATAAAAGACTCATTCTAAGGTTATGAAAACAGTATATATATATTCATATATTTAGGTGATTGTATACCCATAAAAACAATACGATAATTAGGGTCATATTCGATTTCTCCAAAATCGTACACACTGCACCTTTAATGTGAAATAGTCTGTGAACTCCCTGTGTGCCCCCGTTGAACCACAGAGACATTTAACTGTTTTACAACATCTATATTTCATCAAAATGAAGCAGTGAATGTTCCACAGGGCAGGAAAGTGTTTGTAGCTGTTCCAGGCAGCCAGAGGAGCAGCTGTAATAGGTTCAGACAGGTATAACAGCAACACATTGTCAGACGTTCCCTTAAGGCTTTGAAAGGGTTGCACTGGCGTGTAAACAACAAGTAGCAACAGGAAAGAACTATGTGGAGAATGAGCACGGACTGTTACATCGGCCACAGGCCTGTCCGATAAATGAGATCATTATATTATCTTATATAATCCGGCGAAGTCAGATCAAAGGGTGATGAAGTCTAGGTTAGAGAGTTAAAGGGTATTATTATTTTTAAAAAACGTGCCCATGCAAAGCCACATACCAGCCGCTCATACCGTATCACTGCAAAGGCTTCAAATAGAACAGAGCTCTAATTATGAACAATTTCATCAAAATGTTTTTATAAGGGAGGAATTCAGCCAGTCTTAATATTTGTCTCTGCTAAGAGACGACATCATCATTATCGTCTCAACACCTTCAAAGGGCCTTTATTTTCTCTACTTTTCTCCATCATGTTGAAACAGTACAACATGTTCCTGATCCCTCGCAGCACCAGAATGATCTCTGACAGCTCATCATTTTTGTAAGGGCTGGAGGTTTACACACACCAACTCATTTTGACTCGTGTTCAAAGAATTTAGACGTGACACATGACGCATCGTGAAAGAAGGTGATTGCTGGGTTTATTCATCCTGACACACTTTACAGAGTTCATCTCTCTTAAAACAAGACCGACAATATGTATGAGCACAGAGGCACGACGTAAGCCCACCCCCAGATATATGATATGGTATGACATGTCGTGATATATGTGATATGACATGACATGTCGTGATATATGATATGATATGACATGTCGTGATATGCCATGACATGACATATGACATGACATGTCTTGTCATGACATGTCACGACATAGCATATGATACGATTTGATAAGATTGATCACATGACATGATTACAATATAAAATAGTGGGATGTGGTACAATACCAAACATCAGTGAGATACAGTACAAAAGATTAATTCGATAGTGTATTAGTGACATACTAATAAAATCACAAGTACTAATCATATTGTAAAATATTTCTTTCATCATCTCATTGAAAAAGAGAATTCAAATGAATTTCAATCAAAAACTCAGAGGGAGGAAAACGTCAGTATGCAAAACACTGTGGAAACTTCCCCCTTGATCTTCGACACTCTGCAAATGATCACTCCATAAATCAAATGGAAAGGGAAATGAAAGTGAGACGGTGTGAGACAGTGGCACACACCGAGCACCAGCCACTGCCAACCTTCATTTTCCTCCCGTGCGGGCTCCACACCCCCGCTCCCTCTCCACTGGTTCTCTGCTGTTAGACTGAACTACCTCTCCTCTGTTGCTTTACCTCCACCCACCTCCATTTCCGCCTCAGTGTAAGGAGGTGTGACATCACAGGGTCCGTCATGTGACCCACCCGCAGGAGGCGGCGCGGTGATGGAGAGCGCCCTGACTCTGACGCACATGCCTCCTCTTCTGTAACCCTTTACCTGCCACACCGCCACTGCCGAGGCAGACAAGAGGCAATAACACGGGGTCCAATCACTCATAATTACTCTATGAATCAAAAGGATTGATTGATGATTGACTCCTCCTCCTTCTGTCGGGACCAATAGATGGAAAAGGGAGAGACGGTAAAGGAATAATACACCACATTAGTCTGCTTCCTCTGGCTTGTATTGGCAGTCCACCATAGTGTTAAGCCAGAATATGAAGGTGTATCATTATCATTAAACATCCTTTACAAAACATGGAGAAGGAATCCATTTAAAGGCACAATGTGTACAATTTTACTATCTATGTTGGCTGCTTCCAAGCATGACAGAGAACCATGGGAGACCTTATTATCATGAAATTGTTTAGATCGTCCATTCTGGGCAACAATACAAGATGGTGGTGCAACATGGCGGCCTGCGCAGAGAGGACCCGCCCCTTACATGACTATGTGGGCTCATGTAGTGTAATCAAAACAACGATTACTATGTCCCAAAATTATCCCAATGATTCTGCTAAATCCTGCACACTGGACCTTTAAAGGATATGATGACGATGATGGGAGAAAGGTGAAATTGAAATACAAACATTAAAACATAACATGAGGGAAAATTAAAGGTCTCCAGTGTAAAAACACAAGATGCATGGGTCACATGTTTCATCTTGAGACCAGGTTCTTCGGCGGAGCGTTCGCTGACCACAGGAAGTGCTGAAATCACATCAGTTTCACATTTGACTTCCTCATATTTGTATGGATACAATGGAGCAGGGAAGTCTCAAAAAAACAGAAAATAACCTTTTCTTGAGAAAACATCTCCTTTCTCATGCGCACACACACACACACACATAGGAAAAAGGAAAACCACAACTGCACAAGACCACAATTATGCACATTTAAGGTTCCACTATACATCATAACTATGGCTCTGACGTTGTATTTGAAAAAACACACTGCCTGAAAACATGTTTTCTTGAGCTTGATACACAGGTTTTATTCTAGTGGTTTGAAAATGACAACACTCTTTGTGGTTTGTCCTTCGTCGCCATGGCAACAGAACTAGTTCCAGGGATTGTCCAAAAAGGAAACAGACAGCCTGATACAAACTGAAGGTTCAATCCTGTCCTTCGGAAAAATCTCACCACAGAGTTCACAAACATGTATTCGCTCAGTTGCCACAATAAATCACAAAGAGCCCATAACAATGGATTAAAGGGTCAGTGTGTAGAATTTAGTGCAAAAAACTGACTACCACTCCAATGGCATCAAACAAACTATAGATGGTCTTTGGACGATATATACATTTCCTCCATGAAGCCAGTGTTTATTTTGTCCATTCTTGACTACTGTAGAATCACAGCAGAGAGGAGGTCCCACTCCGATATAAATATGAACAACTGTCTCCAAGGTAACAACAAAAACAACGCCCAGGCTCAGATTATAATGTACAAAGACAAACCCACAATAGGCGACTGTAATATTTGTTTACAAGTGATTACAACCCATTCAGTCTAAGACATCATACCAGTAAAGGGGCAATAAGCTGCTTTCGAAATAACTGTCAATAGGGGAACAGGCTGTTACAAAGGTAAAAAAAAAAAAAGAAATTCCACACTTACATGAGGTTGGGTATTACGTGAAGTCACATGGGCTGTACTTTCCTGGCAAAATGTCATTGGTGTATTATAAACCCCCACCCCACCAGCTGGCCAATAATGGAACTGAGCCACTGTGGTTTCCCCTGTTCTCCAACCCAGTTGGACCTAGCCAGGGTTCTGCTCAAACAGGGGAAGCAGGGACAAAACACTGCTTGCACTACACATCATGGGCACAGGTGTCACTATGAGCAAGCAATAACAAAAAGTTCCATAAAGCTCCTTTAATACAATACGTTAAAGGAAGAATGAAACATCACGTAGATATAGCGTCAGGTGAATTACCTTGAATATGGCTGATTATTATTTGTTCGATATACAGTCTGTAAAACACGTGTCCTACAGAGTCACAGCCACAGGTGTTCAAGTCATTTCACTGTAATCGGACTGCATCTATCTGGCACCAGGAAGACGCTCAGAGTGAGACCTCCTTCCTCGCTCCTCCTCCTCTTCGATCGGCTCTTCCCGTTAATTCAAACGTTAGAGGAGAAAACGTAATTTCTGCCCAATGCGCGCGCTCGAACGTGACATAATGGAACGTGCGAGCCTAGAAAAGCTGGAGGCGGTGCGCGCTGCCGAGCACTACGCGCACAGCCAGCTCCACGGCGGAGGGTTACAGGAGACTCCAGAGGTAGAATTTTACGAATTTAGCAGTTTGAAATAAGACATTGGGTTTATTTACATTTGTATAGGTAGTGGTAATGGACGGGGCGCCGCTCTGAGAGACACCGCATCGGTCGAACCTCTGGAGAGAATGATGAAGAAGGACATTACCTTGAGCTTGGCGGAGGACGCGGACCTCAAGCCGCATCTCCGCGACGCCGAGAGCCTCCTCAGCTCCCCGGACCTGGGGCTCCTCAAGCTGGCCTCCCCGGAGCTGGAGCGGCTCATCATCCAGTCCAACGGCATGGTCACCACGACGCCCACCAGCTCCCAGTTCCTCTACCCGAAGACGGTGACGGACGAGCAGGAGTTCGCCGAGGGCTTCGTGAAGGCGCTGGAGGACCTGCACAAGCAGAACCGGCTGAGCGGCGGCGACACGCAGACCCAGACCGGAAGCCTGGAGCTGGGAGCCAACATCTCCCCGGTCACCGTCCAGCCGGACCTTCCGGTGTACACCACCCTCAACAACTACGGCACGGGGCCGCTGGGAACCATCGTCAACTACAGCACGGACACGGTTCCCTTCCCTCCCCCGCCTCCCCCCGCGGCACATCTGGGCACAGCCCCGCCGCCGCAGGAGCTGTCCCGGGTGTCGCCGCTGAAGGAGGAGCCTCAGACCGTCCCCGACGTCCAGAGCTTCGGCGACAGTCCGCCGCTGTCGCCCATCGACATGGACTCACAGGAGCGCATCAAGGCCGACCGGAAGCGGCTCCGGAACCGGATCGCGGCGTCCAAGTGTCGCATGCGCAAACTGGAGCGCATCTCCCGGCTGGAGGACAAGGTGAAGACGCTGAAGAACCAGAACACCGACCTGGCGTCCACGGCCAACCTGCTCCGGGAGCAAGTGGCCCAGCTGAAGGAGAAGGTGCTGACCCACGTGAACAGCGGCTGCCAGCTGCTGCCACACGAGGTCCAGGTGCACTAGTGTGGAGGTGTGGGTGTGTGTGTGTGTGTGGGGGGGGGGGGGCGACAGGGGGGCCGCCGGCTCCTGATCAGCCTATAAGCTCCACGGACTTGAATTCATGTGGTTTCGTTCTGTATGTAGCCCTGATGTGTGCTCTTCTTTGGGTAGGAGGAGCACCAGGCCACGTAGGCCAAACTGTACCTTAAAAGTGGACTGTTTTACAAAACACTTGACATTCTTGTAAAATAAAGTCATGTGTGATGATTTGAAGATAATGACAACGACAACGAGAGTCTCCTGCGTTGTTCGGCTCATTTTGACAAGTTTTTTTTTTCTCACGGAAATTCCCAGAATCCAGTCGCCTCCGCCTGGTGGCGAGAAGTCAGCATTGCACGGTGGATTCGACATATAAACTCAATTATTTGTTCACTGGTTTGGTGCCGAATTTGAGAGCACATGCCTGTAACATTATGTACAATTCCATGCATTTCTGTGTATCTATTCGTACTGGTGAGGCAAAAAAAAACACCTAAAATTGATGGTTTTCTCAATGGAATTTGGCGACAGCCTGTACAGATAGGGGGAAAGAGGCACTTGATTTGGGCTATGTGCTCCATTTGGGTCACAGGTGGCACACATACTATTATCTGTCGTTAAAAGAATTCACAGACTGTGTATTCAGTCTTGGACCAAACACTATTTGTATGCGTATCCAGGCCTTGGATAATATTGTATAATTCATACATGCATACATACATATGAGGAACTGGCTGAGAGAAAGAAGCATATGCAAATGTGTTATGTAAGGAACAATCTGCATATGTCAATTTCATTTTGTGAAGGGAACAATGTCACATGTTGTTGACAAACTCGAATGTTGCCCACAGCTGGGTGTCACAGGGTGCAGCCAATCAGTGTTTATTATCTTTGCCCTTTGCAAACACTTGTATTTATTTATTTTTTTAATTTTCAACTCGTCTGTGTCCTGTTTCATTGTGCTCACTTTTTCAATCTTTTTTTTTATACACTGACTGTGTCACCTTTGACCTTCCGTCATTTGGCCTCGTGCCACTGGATTAAAAGCTGCTGTGCTCGGCAATAAACACTGTTTCCTGTATTTTGGTGAAATGAATTCATATTCCTATATTTATACATTTCCATTCTTACTGTCAGTGTGTGCAGCCGTGAAACAGATGCTGGAGGTGCATGGATGATACTATCAATTATGTTTCCCACAATGATTTTAAGTTAAAAAAAATATATATATTCAACTTTAACTTTGAGATAAGGAATAACATATTGTGCTGCAGCTGTCTTACTGAGTGGAATCTGAATTAAAGAAGTCAGTGTTGTGTAATAGCTGGGTTTGATGCTCAGTGCTTCATCACCCTGGTGTCTCTCTCCCCCTGCTGGCTCAGTTGAAAAATGCATGAGATGATAATAATAATAAAACAAATGAATAAATAATGTTGAACTAAAAGTTTCCCAATTCACCTTTAAAGGTCACTTCTGCATGTTAAAGGTGGCTGACATCGTAGGCCTCTCACTAGTTCGGGCACAAAATCCAGACTCGGCTGATTGTTAGCAACTTTTTTATTGTTTTACCACAAAGTACAGATAAAAACATCCACAGCATATTCTCTCAATAACAGCCCAAACTGAGGAGGATCTGAAGAGGCAGTGATACCAGAACAAATCAAGTTACCGTATGTCTGCGTGCTAGTAGAAGATTCTACAGTCGGCAACCTCTACCAAGCTGGATGGCCTTATTTTAGACTTTGTAGTGTGTGTGAATGTGTGTGTGTGTATGTGTATGTGTGCGTGTGTGTGTGTATAACTTCGTAACCGAGTGACACATTCATTCACAAGCAGGCCTAAAGAAATGAATGCAGATACAGTACGACATGGCTCTTTTGGGAGTTTTCACTCTTTTTTTTTTTTACTATTTTGTTGTTGCAAGCCTGAGTTGATACAACACTATCCACACATATGACTCAAAGGTACAATATTTACAGATCTGCTTTATATAGAGAGGAAGACATATTAGATCGCAAGAACGGTTGAAAAGTTTGGATTGGACCAGAAAGGAAACAGGTCACGTTGTTAGGAGGAGAAAAACATATTCTGGGATAATAACACCCCAGGTTTAATGTGATAGTTTCCAAATCATCTATTCTGTCTCTTAACAGCCTCTCCCTTTGGACACGAGCCTCCTTCCTCACATAGAGTTGTGTTTGCTGCACTTAATGATCAATGGCAGCCGCCCAATTCACCATGATCTTTGCAGCAAATATGATCATGGGTATTTTATTCATGGTGCTTTCCCTTTTCATCCAAAGGCAATGCCTTTTTATTGTCACGTGAGGCTCGTTCAAAAAGTTCTCAGCCTAACCCTGTGGCCAGGGGAGTCGTAACTCCTCTGTTGGGGTGTAGCTGTGTACACTGTTAAGTCTCCTGTCAGTGACCATAAAGACTCAGATGTTTGATGTTATTGTTTCGCGTGTGCTGCCCTTATGAAAGAGAGAAAGAGGTAATTAAGCATTTGCATAATAAGGGAAGTCTCCCAGCACTTCCTGCGATAGTCAACAGGAAGGAAATGGGGCCGTCCGGTATCAACAATTGACCTTCCTCCGTGATTCAATATCAAAGTTTGAATATCAGATCAAGTCACCCCAGAAAAAACAAAAACCCAGGGTGAGGCTGAGAACTTTTTGAACGAGCCTGTTCCAGCATCTCAACAAAAATGAAAGGTCGCGTTGCACACCAGCGAAAATGACAGAGAGCTACTTCTACATGACCACGAGTTAATTCCAGTCCACCACACGCTGGCTGTAATATTACTAATTTAACGAACCGAGCCCCATATCATCCTCGACTGGGATCTTTGGTGAGAATGGAATGTGGAATCTGGAGATCCAGTTTGAGTTGTTGGAATCAAAACAAGCAAACATGCACTTTCAGTCAGCGGGGAGGGAGGAGGAGGGGGGGGTATCTAAACTGCTGCAACGACTCAGCTGTTTGCTCTTCAAAGGTTCAGCCTCCATCGTTCACCTGATGACCGAGCGAGCGCCGCTGATGACATCACACACACACACACACACACACACACACACACACACACACACACACCGACGAATGATGCTGCTCTGTAATACTGACACCGTGTTGTTGTCGTGAGCGATGCAAAGAAAGTGTGTTTTGACACATTTCTCTCTCACGTCCAGAGACGAGATGATAATAATTCAAGTAAACACGAGAGCAGCCGGCCCGAACCCATTCAGTGCAAAGATAGATTCAAGAATGCAAACAATGACGTTTATAAGTGTGACACCCGGCCCGTCCTTGTGGAGTTACACTGATTTATGCTCCGTCAATCATTTGGGGAGATTCTCTGATGCTCTTGGTGGAATATCTGTGTCAGGTCACATCAGCAAACCCGCTCCTGATGATGAACCACTATTTTTGTATCAGTCTCTCTATTCTCTCCCCATGTTCTCTCTCACTCCCTGGGGTCAAGTCTATCATGTAAAGGCAAAAAAAAGAACACCAATAAATCAACCCAACGAAACAACATGATGCATATCCTCCAACTCCATTTCAGGACTCATCAGACCATGAGTGGCACAGTGACGTCAGCTCCATCAGGGAGGAGAGCGACTCAGGAGTTACTGTGATAAACAGCATCACCGTTACTATCGAGCAGAAACCTCAAGGCTGATGGATGAGGCCAACGCAAGTGGAATCACTTGCAGTTCACAGGGTGGCCACTTGAGGCTGTCACCAAAAGCGAGTCAGTCCCCATAGACTCCCATGTGAGATGATCAACCACAGAGGTGGATGAAACATGTTTACGGCCTGGTGCTAACGTGTTTGTATTGTCTAACTCACCTGTTTTCTTTATTTTATTGAGCTTTGAAAGTGTGTATAATTAAGGGGCGTGGCCTCTTGAGAGACACCCGGGCCAACCTGGTACATTCTGTGGATGCTGCGACGGCACCCTGGGCAACACCCCAGCTCTCCCTGTGCTCCGCCTCTGTCCTGTGATTGGATGAACCAGGAAGTAGGAGGAGCTAGAACCGCCCACTACCAGCCTCATAAGCTCTCTGCAGAAACCTTACGTCCATCTTTAAATGCAGTCTGTGGTTACTACACTATGTTGGGATTTCTACGTAGAAAGATGGGGAAAACATCACATGACTCCTTTAGTATATATATATATATATATATATATATTGCTAGACATAGATGACTTTATATTTCCAGACTCCTGATTAACTGACCCACCTGCACCTGAAGTGGATTTGGAGAAGATGAAAAATCTATTTCTGACTCGTTATTCACACTCACAGCACGGTCGCTCTGCTCAACCTCTCTCCGAGGGAAGTCTCTTTCTTTCCCACGTCCCTCGAAAGCAGCACGAGATCAAACCAACACACATCATCCAGACAAACCCCACGACATATACCTGTTTTTAAATGATCCTTACTGAAGTTCATATCTTTTTTTAAATTCATTTCCAGAAATGCATACCTGTAGATATCATATATATATATATATATACATAGATATATATATATATTGCACAACATTAATATGTACAATTAAAATAAATATAGTTAAATAAAATGTGTCTCTTCATGTTTGAGTATTTTCACTTATATCCAGAGCTTGATCATGTTTCATGTATGAAAAGAATAAACGGGGCATCGGAATTAAAAAATAATATTCATGTAAAAAATAGAAAATAAAAGGCCAAATGGAAGAAAACACAATACCTGCAGCTCCTATGTTTTGATATGAGGCGACAAAAGGAAACGATCCTGCATAAGGAGAACAACACACTGGTGTGGAGCAGACTTTCTGCTGAATCATCACTTTCTCAAAATCCCTCCGTGACCTCACCGGCCTCCACATCTGTGACATCATCTCCAAACATCTGAGCAACATGAAACCGAGCACTGTAAACATAGGAAGGATTCAAATGGCACTGTGAGGACGGACGCCGTCAAATCCTTCCTGTTAAACCACACCGGGGGAACAGGGAGACAACGGTAAACGGGTCAGAGCGCGCAGATCGGAAAAGGGTCTTGAAACACTTTGGTTAAACTGAACTTGCTTTGGCATCAGATTTAACACCAGCGCTGGTCGACCGCCAACACGGCTCAGCTCCTGGAGGAGGGGGAGGAGCTACAAGTACACCGACGGCACTGGTCCACGAGGATCATCAGTGTTTCAGACACTTTCCAACCTGCTTCTTCTGACCCGTGATGTTTACAGAGAGAGAAGCAGGTATTTGGGGAAAAAAAGGGTGAATGGAGTAATATACCTGGGATCCAGCTGAAGGAGAAGATGAAGGGAGGGATGGAGGGATGGAGGGAGGGAGGGGGGCCGGGGGGGGGGGGGCAGCTTTAACATGCACAGGGGGGGGGGGGGGGGGGGGGGGGGGGGGGGGGTCAGCTTTAACATGCACAGTCCTGGTGAGGCGGAGCGGGCTGCTCTGTCAGCTGGGGCCCCTGTTTGGCCCCCGTGACGGCGGGATCCCCGGCGTCCAGGCTCTCGGACATCTTTTCGCAGATGATGTCGACCAGGCGCTCGAAGGTCTGCTTCACGTTGATGTTGTCCTTGGCACTGGCCTCGAAGAACTCGAACCCTGGAGGTGGGGCGAGAGCGTGAGAAGGCGCAGCGTGTGAGGTTTGGTGACCTCCGGAGGTGAAGTGGCACGTTGTGTCCGTCACCTCAGCCTCACCCCTCTGAACATGCAGGAGAACCTGTGGTCGACTTCAGTTGTTAAAACTCAAAAGATGTTTTAGTACGTCCACTTTTACTACTGTAAAACATGGCGGCCTCCACAGAGAGGAGCCCTCATGTAAATATACATTAAAGGGCTCATTTAAGGGTGATGGGAAAAAAATAATGATCATAAATTCACAAAATTGTCAGTATGAAATTGTTTTTGTAATATCTATAAGTAACAAAAATGACCCAAATCTTACACACAGAACCTTTAATGTTCGTACTGTGTGTGTGTGTGTGTGTGTGTGTGTGTGTGTGTGTGTGTGCACTACAAACTCACCCAGGTGTTCTGACAGCTGCCTTCCTCTGTCTCCGCCCACCACGCGCTCGTCCTCCATGTCACACTTGTTTCCTACCAGCAGCACCTGGGCGTTGTCCCACGAGTACGTCTTTATCTGAGTGGACCTGAGGGCAAGAGACACAGAGAGAGAGAGAGAGAGAGAGAGAGAGAGAATGAATAGAGTGATCACCTCCTGCGTCAGTATCCGTCCAATCAGCTCTTCCACCACCTCTGCACCGTCCTGACGTCTCCGACAGGGGACTCAAAGATATTTACTCATCACTTCTTACAGTGTTTGGCTTCATCGTGTCTGAGGGAGGGATGAGGTCAGAGTCTGGAGAAGAAACTTCTACAGTTAACATTTCAAACATGAGGTGTGAGAGAGAGAGAGAGAGGGGGAGAGAGAGAGAGAGAGAGAGGGAGAGAGAGAGAGGGGGAGAGAGAGGGAGAGAGAGAAAGTGGATGCAGTTGACCATTAAAACAATATGTACTGAAACATGAACCGGATCAAACTCTCTTCATCAGTCTGCTGTATCATTTCATTACACACACACACACACACACACACACACACACACACACACACACACAAACCCCCCCCTCTGGCCCACACAGCCACGCACCAGTCCTGGACGGCGTTGAAGGACTCCTCGTTGGTGATGTCATACATGAGGATGAAGCCCATGGCTCCTCGGTAGTAGGCCGTGGTGATGGTGCGGTAACGTTCCTGCCCCGCCGTGTCCTGGGGGGGGAGAGGAGGGGCAGTTATAATGTGTGTGTGAGTGTGTGTGTGTGTGTGTTACATCACAGGAAGTCGTGTCGCCTCTGAACAGCTCAGCGCTTCTGACACCCAACATCTCCCTCTGAGCCCAGGAGCAGCATCACTTCTCTGTGACGGACTGACGCTGACAATTAACACAAACAGCGATCCATATAGGTATCTATACACTCTCTCTCTCTCACACACACACACACACACACACACACACACACACACACACACACACACACACACACACACACGCGCACGCGCGCAAGATCATCCTGCAGGTCAAAAGAATATTATATGACATGTATTTTTTTTGGGGCTCTGACCTTTACATCCCATGCTGCAGGTTGTGATGTTCTGCAGACACACACGCGCACACACACACACACACACACACACACACACACACACACACACACACACACACACATGTGC